>CAUDMG010002808.1:125000-234797 GCA_958450375.1 Homarus gammarus | reverse complement strand
TGTGAGTAGTTGGTCACATCTTTGTTCATATTATGGGGCTCCTTAATAAACAGTTTTGATACTGAATATTACCACATCTAAAGCTGAAACCTCTAAATGTTATATTTTATAGTTGATTTATTACTTAAAATATTTTGCTATTGACTACCTGGCATATGGTAAAATGTTAGATTGATACTGTTTTATCCTTGTAGTACTGTAATAGCTGAACCTGCCCAATATGGTGCTTGAGGTGTAGCACACACTTTTTTCCTCACCCTAACATTTTGCTTCATGTAACATGAGTCGCCCTTGAAGCCTGTGATCATGAATGGAGGACTGATCTTGAAATTCTATTTTATGACCAAGACGAGAGTGGAGTGGGTGACTCAGTTACCCTCCCTATATTGTAAGTGTATGGAGTATGATATAAGGCAGCTTGAACTGTCATCACATCACATTTTTATTGGTACAGGTTGACAATCCCTTATCCGAAATCCTTGGGACCAGAGGCATTTCGGAATTTTTCGGTTTTCAGAATGGTTAGTTTGTTTGTTTTTTTTTTGTTTTTTTTATTAACCCATCAGGACACAAGTCACTGACCCACATTGGGGCCTGGGGGGCGAAAATATAATAATAATAATAATAATAATTATTATTATTATAATAATAATAATAATAATAATAATAGTAATAATAATAATAATAATAATAATAATATTAATAATAATAATACAGGTAATAATAATAATTCGTAGGTCTAGGTCATGTTACTCACTTTTTATCTTTTTTTCATTCTTGTATTTCTTTATTATTACTATTATTATTATTATTTTATTAATACAGTATTATTGTTATCATTATTATTTTATTTTGGTGTATTTTTTAATTAAAATTTTTATTTACTATGAATAATTACAGGTACCCGTATGTATTATTATAATAATAATTATCATTATTATTATTATTATAATTAGTATTACTATTACATTTTCGCCCCCCCAGGCCCCGATGTGGGTCAGTGATCTATGCCTGGGTGGGCTAATCCCTGTAAAAAAAAAAAAAAAAAAAAAAAAAAAAAAAAAAAAAATGCTCCACAAAAAACTTAAGGTTTTCAGAGCTTTTCGGTTTTCGGAATTTCGGATAAAGGGTTGTCAACCTGTATTTCATAAGGGCTTCTTACCTCTTGATTAATGCAAAAAAAAAAAAAATTTCTATATATGATGTATGGTACTGTACTACAGAATTATTTTCTTATCAACGTTACATTTTTAATAAAAGTATTTTGTCACAAATATAAATTGTTAGAAAATACCAAAGTTCAGTACAGTATCACACTTACCCTGCCTCTGGTGCCACTGCATATACAGAGTACTTTTTCAGTATGTCACTAGTGACCAGCCCTAAAGTGTTAAACCCATTAATTATCCACCAGTTCTGCTAAAAGTCATCCTGTCAGGAAAAAAAGCCGGAAATGACCAAAAAATTGCATAATTGTGCAGTCTAGGCATTTTAACTCTGCTATGCATTAATATGTATACTTGTGCATCTCAGAAAATTACTCAGGGCCTCTCAGGCAAGTGAGACAAATATGAATGTTAAATGTTTTTTCTCTATTTTGCACTCATAAATACAGGTATTTTATTTATTTCTGCTCCCATGGTAATGGTAAATAATGCAATAAATAAAAAAAATTTAAGGTTTCACTAATTTATTTTGCCATGATGAATGTTTTATATAGAATAACAAGGACCACTTGACAGCAACAATGGGCCTGGACTGTCTGGCCTGCCTGAGTGAACATAAACAATACTACGTACACATATTTTTTTTTTAATTTCAATAAATTAAATTTTATGTCGTTGTTTTCTACCAGCTTACAAAAATTTTATTTACTTTCCGTATAGCTCGGCCTATAAGGCATCGGGGTGCATAAGACGGCCCCCCCAAATTTCCATTTAAAAAGTAGCTTTTGAGCTCTATTCGCTGTATAAGACCAGTACCCCAAATGTGACACTTACCCACTGACTCAGTAGTCCTCTACCAACCATCCTTGGTTTTTTAAAATAAGGCCAATTCACTTCAAGTAATGTCATCAAATGTTACCGGCTGGTGTAGTGTAAACACTAGTGACGTCACTGAAGCGTCTGCTATTTACCGGTAACTGGAACTAATGTCGGTGTCGAGTAAAATTTTTCCATTTACTTGAAATGGATTTACCGATTTATTTGTTTATTTATTTATTTATAATATACTGTAACATATTAAACACACTGCAAGTATTTTCTTTAATTTATACGCTTGCTTCGCATGAGACGATCGGTGGTGGGAGTGTTACCTCGTCTCAATGGTGGGACTGTGTTCCCACTGTTTATTAGGATTTGAGTGAAAAAGGTTGCAGAGTTGCAATTGTTTCTCTTCCTTTGACAACACAACATACATACAATATAATGTTTCTCACCTTTGATCTTTTTTCCATTTATTTATGGTTGGTTATTTAAAATACTGCCAATTCACTTCAAGTATTGGCATCAAATTTTACCGGCTGGTGTACACTGGTGACTCACTTAAGCGGCAGTTATTTAATTGGAACTAATGTTGGTGTGAGTAAAATATTTCCATTTACTTGAAATAGATTTGCCAATTTATTTGTTTATTTATTTATTTATAATATACTGTAATACAGTACATTAAACACACTGCAAGTATTTTCTTTAATTTATATACTTGTTTCGCGAAAAAGGGAGGCTACCATTATACCTGGTAGGTGATCATTAAGGACCAAACTCTGAATGCATGACGTGACTTCTGTTAATCATTCTCATCCTAAATTTACCACTGTCAGTAGTTTCAAGAATTAATGCAGTCATTTACTGAATATTCTTTGTAAAAAAATAAATTTTAAATTAATTATTTGTAGGAGATAAGTATTATGATCAGTAAATATACAGATATGCATTACTGACCACCTCCGAACACAAGGATGGCTAAAAATAGCCACAGGCGGTCACAGTCAAGGTCACTTTCCCTTTCTTGTCACTGGCAAATGGGGGGGGGGGGGGGGTGATGATAGCAGCTGTGTATATTACCAGGGTATATTGTTCTTTTGCGGTATGTTAGACAGGTTTATAATACATTTTTATTATTTTAATATACCGGTAATCTTCATTTTAATCCAGCTTCCCAAACGTAAGTTTCAGTATAAAATAATTAGTGGTAGGACCTTGTGAGTGGCTTACGATGTTTCCATCACCACTCTTGACACGCTAAACCACAATATTTAAGAGGTAAGAATTTTATCTCTGGTGCTTAAGACGACCCCCTAACTTTGGGCTGATTTTTTTTTTTTTGTTCAAATTCCGTCTTGTAGGCCGAGATATACGGTATATTGATTTATATGAATTCTCAAGAAAATATTACAAATTATTTATGTTAGCACTTAATAAAGTAATAGCATGATAATGGCAACACCTCCAGCCCCTACCTGTGTCATCACACTCTACTTTCAAGTCACCAAAACAATATTATGTTCTTCGTAACTTAGATATGACAGGAATATTTTGCAATGCAAAGACACTTGAATAAAAGATGTAAGGACCTGTAAGCTGTGTAGTGTGGCATGTTAGTATCTCTGTGTCAATGCAAAAGGATACACCTGGGTCATAAGGAGGTCTATCACATGTCCCAACAGGATGAAGAGACTGCATTAATTGAGAAAGAATGTGAAAAGGACCTAGGTGTGTATGTCAACACTGAACTTAAGTTCTCGGGCCATTGTGAGAAGAAGGTGAATCAGGCAACGAAACTACTAGGTCTTATAAGAAGTTCGTTTAGATATCTGGATGGTCCGTCTCTCATCATGATCTGGTCCCCGAGGTATGTTAAAGACTGTCAACTGATAGAAAATGTCCAAAGGAGGGCCACCAGATTGGTGCCTGCTCTACGGAACCTCAGTTACCCAGCATGATTGGAGCACCTGTAACTACCTTGCTTATATACTACAGATAGGCAAGGGGCGACCTAATCAAAGTGTATAAACGTCTTTGGGGGTACTACTTGGTCGAATGTACATACCTGGAGCTGGCGGATGCCTGCCACACAAGAAGCCACAAGTCCAGAAAACTGTAAGGACAAACTTTTCGGAGTGAGAATTGTGAACTCTTGGAATAATCTGCCAGAGAGTGTTGTAACGGCACCAAGTAGGGTGAGCTCATTCAAGTACAGACTTGTCCAACACTGGAGCAGGTTCTGATATATTCAGGAGCCAGTGCATGCCCAGTATCTGCCAACAGTGCGCATCAGAAACGTGACCGACCGCCCAAGCGGCTAATGAGCCGATCAGTGGTGAAGAGGATAAAATTTATTACTAAAAACAGAGACAGTGAACAAGGGAGGAATAAATAAATACGAGATAAGGCAGGGAGGCCAGGCACAATTCATCCATACGCTGGGTGAGAGGGGAATGACAGGCTGTTCCGCTGTGTCATCATGCACAGGCTTACACTCAACTCTGTCCCAAACACCCCTACCTCCTAAGGAGTCCTTGCCAACCTCCAACCCACCCAGGATAGTTGTCATTAACCCCCTTTTTACTTTCATTTTTACTTTTATCCTCTTCGCCACTGATCGGCTCGTTAGCTGCTTGGGCAGTCAGTCACATTTCTGTTATGCACTGTTGGCAAATACTGGGCATGCACTCACACTGTACCTCATGTCACTGAAGCAAAATGATTTTCTTTGTAAATTAGATGTGAAATAAATATGTAGTATGGTATGCTAATGTGTCTGTGTCAAGAAGACAGTCAACAAGCGGGGATAAATATGGGTTAAGGCAGGGAGGCCAGCTCCCCACAACCCATCAGGGCACTCGGGAGTTGCTACTAGTCCTGTTTTCACTTATTTTGGCGAGCGCCATGCTAACAATGTCATCTCTGACCACACCCCACAAAACACAAGGGATAGTGTAAACGAGGCAGCTGCAGAGAATGGTAGGAATGGTGGGGGGGGGTCAATACCAAGACCAGATATTTTACCGAGGAAAATTTTCAGCTAGAGAAGTTATGTACAGTCGCTCAAAAAAATATCAGAAAAGTGGGGATCAATAGATGTTGTAGTGGACCCCATCCCCTACAAGTGACGACTGAGCTCCCGCGCACCTACCAGTCAATCAGTGTACAGCCAGCAATGCTGGTAGACCTACTCTCCAGTGCGGACGCACACGTAACAACGCTAGGACCAGAGTGCCAAGGATTCTGGCCTCCTCCTCTGTGATTGGCTCTTACGCTACGCGCACCCCAAATCCTGATGTTTCTAAATTGTATAAATACGGGCGTGGCTGGCCAGGGAGACTTTTTCTACTCTGACCTACTGGACCAGCAAGATCTCCCTCCAACGCCTCACCACCCTCAGAAAGCTCCTCGCCCTACAGGACCTCTGAGCAAGCTACTCCTCACCTAGTAACTCCTTAGCACTGCACTGTACAACAATATATATACAGAAAACGCATTGTGAGTTTCTATTCTACCTCATTCCTGAGTGTGAGATATCTACATGTACATACATTTGTGTGCCCTTACAAAGAGACAATAGACAACTAAAGAGAATTGACAACAGGCCACATATGGTACGCTACAAATGATGATCCCCGGAGTTGTGAACACCACACTCTCCCTCTGCTTCTGCCTTACTATCGGAGCTGTGAACACCACAGTCCCTCTGCTGCTGCTGTGAGGATCGCTGTCTGCTGCCAGTCCGGGCCACCTGCCCCACCCGCTACTCCACATCTCACGACCTTAAGGTTTATAACGCATTAGTCTGTTCTCCCCACTGGCGATGTGAGTGACCCACATCACAGCTGGAGAGCAACTATTGTGCGATATTCCAAACGTGGTTTGAGCTCTTTTGCCCACTCTCCTATTTTTCTTTTGTTTTTTTAGTTCTGGCCTAAGGACCTGCACCCTAAAAAGTGTATTCATCCCGAAGTCCCCCCTGCAACTGTTCACCTCCCTCCCAGGAGATTGTGAACACGGAAGGGGGTCGGAACAAGCTCCCATCCGTCATCCTTCCCTAACAGGTTTGACGCACTTCCGCAAGAATAGACGGACGGATCTCTCTACCGACCTTCAACCACAACGTCGAGGACTGGTTAGTTCAAGTGGAAGCAGCCCTCATCGGCTCACAGGCTACTGACGAGCAAAAGTACGGCTCCCTGCTATGTGCCTTGCCCACAGAAGTCGCTACGCAGGTCTCACAGACCATTTCCAACCCTCCACATGACAACAAATTCACTCTCCTGCGGGATGCCTTGAAGACGCGTTATCAACAGACCAGCCCCAATCTCCTGCAAGACCTATCCTCTATCTCCCTTGGAAACTCAACCCCGGGATGTCTCTGGGAGGAGATGTGTAGGCTGAACTCCTGCCACACAGACAGACTCTATCCTGTGCCAGCTTCACGCACAAAAGCTTCCCACACAGGTACGCATCACCCTGTCCGCAGTAGATTACTCTACAACACCAGAACTCTACGCAACCTCGGTAGACAGAATATTCCACGAATACACTGCTGTGCGTCCGCGGCTACACTCTTACTTTCTTCCGGTCTCGTCAACCTGACCAGCGCTCCCCAGATGACCAATACCTCACAAGACATCAGGGACCTGTTGCAGACTTTGAACCGTAGGATCAGTGGCGTAGCTAGAGTGTGTGCCGCCCTGGGCGGCCCTTGAGTTTGCCGCCCCCCCCCCCCCCCCGTGCCCCCACAAAAAATACTTATTGCACAGTGACTCACTCTTATATATATATATATGTATATATATATATATATATATATATATATATATATATATATATATATATATATATATATATATATATATATATATATATGTATATATATATATATTAAATAATTTGTGTACCATTATAATATTACTGTACTTTCACATACTCAAATATAGTATGCTTTAAATACACACCAAACATACTTAAACTTTATAAGTAACAGTTAAACAAAAAGCAAAAACGACATATAGGATAGGGAAATAAGTAAAAAAAGTGTAAAAAATTAGGACCATCTTTATTTCTGAAATGAAAAGTACAACTTTCTACAAGGCAACTTTTCTTGTTTTTTTATTGGCAAATTCTTCAATGACATTGTCAAAAACTATTTCATCTGTCAATTGTCGCTCTATAGACAGTATGGCAAGATTTCTCAACCGCAAGGTGCTCATAGTAGATCTTAAGTAATTCTTGATCAGTTTTAGTTTCGAAAAACTCCTCTCACAGGTAGCAACACTAACAGCAATTGTGAGGAAAATCCTCGGCCTTATTTCTATATTTGGAACCGAGTTCCCAAGGCTATACTTTTGAACAAACTGCAAAAGTTCAAGGGGGCCTTCTTTCCACGTCTGTATTCTGTCTTTAATAGTTATAGCAGCAACAGCAACAAAATGTCGTCGTGATCGTGATCTATTTGACACTCATATTTATCATCCAAAAGATTCAATGGGGTAAGGAAGGCATATTTCTCAGCAAGTTCATGAAGCTGTGAAACAAAATCTTAATATTTAATCTCAGTACCGCAGCAAAAGTCACATCAATATTTTTTAACCAATACTTTAATATTTCTTACCTTATAGTATTATGTCTTCCAACGAAGTAAATAACTGGATCGAAAACACAAGAGAACTTAAAAGTCGTCTAGCCTCCCCTCATCTTGTCACGATGTCGACTTGTGCAGAACTGAAGTGAATTGCTTGTAACTGGTGGATTGGTCAGCTGTACATGAACTGATATGACCCGAGACAGCATGGTTTTGCAGCTACTGGAGACGTTAATCCTTCCCTTTGTATCGGCGGCAAGTTAATCCTCGTCGTGTCTGACCTAACACCTGATCCACACCATATGAGCTCACTGGCGTACTTGTTTGAAGTTGTTTCCTTAATCCTCAACAGGTTACAGGTTGTGTGTGTGGCGGGGGGGGGGGGGCGCATAGCAAGGGTGTAACTCATGACGTGGCGTGATGATGTGGTCAGGTGTTAGGTCAGACACGACAAGGATTAACTTGCCGCCGATACAAAGGGATGGATTAACGTCTCCAGTAGCTGCAGATATGGGTGATGAGCAGACCCAAAAGTGCCGCCCGGGGCGGACCGCCGGCCCCCCCCCCCCCTAGCTACGCTAGTGCGCAGGATGGACACCATTGAACAGCTCTGCTTCTCCATGCCTGCTGCTGGGCCTGTTCCTGGCTCACGCACCACGCCCTACAATCCCTGACGCGCCTTTCCTGCCCCGGAAACCGCCACCAGCCCCCAGCACAACGGATCTACCCTATGCTGGTATCACAGACGTTTCAGCTCCAACGCTCAACACTGTGAGCCCCACTGCATCTACACGGCGAAGCAACATCGACGGAGACGGGTAGGCGCCATAACCTCCGCCACTATCAAGCAGCACATCACATGCCTTACTTCTGACCTTGACCTCTTCACTCCTGCTGCCCGTCATGACCTACTACAAACACTACGTCAGGTGGTTTCTGCATTCAAGGCTACTGCCCCACGCCATCCTTCCCACCGCCCTGAACACATTCATTCCACACCTCCTCCGCCAGTCTGCCCACCATTATCTCTTGCAGCACCACCTCGCCCACAACATTTCTGGGCACCCTCTTTCCACCCTCAGGTACCCCCTGCTCCTGTCCTGCACCCTGCTGTTGTCGTGGACCCTGTTGCTGGCATGGCCCCTGACCCAGTCTACCCAGCCAGTGACGCTGCCCCTGCCGCGACAGGAGCACAACAACCATTGCCTGTACAACCTCCTCTAATCCAAAACCTCCTTCTACCTCTGCTTCTCCCACAGATCTCGTGTCTTCAGACAGAGTTGTCACCCGCGGAGGCCGAGTCGTACGTACACCTGCCCGGTATGTATCACTTGTGAGATGCAACCCTGCCAACCTCCAGCCTCCCGTCGCGCCCTTAGGCGAAGGCGAGTATTGTAGTGGACCCCATCCCCTACAAGTGACGACTGAGCTCCTGCGCGCCTACCAACCAATCAGCGTACAGCCAGCGATGCTGGTAGACCTACTCTCCAGTGCGGATGCACACGTAGCAACGCTTGGACCAGAGTGCCAAGGATTCCTGGCCTCCTCCTCTGTGATTGGCTCTCATGCTACGTGCACCCCAAATCCTGATGTTTCTAAATTGTATAAATACGGCCATGGCTGGCCAGGGAGACTTTTTCTACTCTGACCTACTGGACCAGCAAGATCTCCCTCCAACGCCTCACCACCCTCAGAAAGCTCCTCGCCCTACAGGACCTCTGAGCAAGCTACTCCTCACCTAGTAACTCCTTAGCACTGCACTGTACAACAATATTTACACAGAAAATGCATTGTGAGTTTCTATTCTACCTCATTCCTGAGTGTGAGATATCTACATGTACATACATTTGTGTGCCCTTACAAAGAGACAATAGACAACTAAAGAGAATTGACAACAGGCCACATACGATACGCTACAATGTCAAAACGAACAATACAACCTCTGTTGTCTGGGCACTGTTACCTTGGTAGGGTTGGTAAGTGTGAGTAGGCGTAGGTACCACAACTGCTTATAACCAGGGTAGTTTATCTTTATAATTACAAGTATCCATCGACATGTAAACTGTAAACATTACATTATAGTCATACCTGTATGAAAGCAGTACTATAATTACCATACATAGCATGTTTGATGCCCTATGTGAAACACAGTATCAACAAAAGGGTATAGCTATCATGTTGCTATGAACCCAAACAATGTTAGCATGTACAAGGCCCCCCCAAATTTGTGGGGGTTAGGTTCTCAAAATGGCCGCAAATCGCCAAATCCGTGAATAACATTTGTGGACTGGGGGGGGGGGGTACAATTTTTACTTGTGTACAAAGAAATGTATATTGTCCTTAGGACAATTATTTCTTTTACCTTTATTGTAAATATGTGTGTGTAGACACACACACACAAATAAATAATAATGGGAAAATACTCTACAAAATAATCAGAATTATTACTTTATTAATAAAGCACAGACTTGAGGGTAGACTGTAACATTTTTAATAAATTTGTTTCTGAATTATTTGTGAGAGGATTTTCCAATTATTATTTATTTGTATGTGTGTGTCTACACACACACACACACACACACATATTTACGACACCGGTAAAGGAAATTACCGTCTCTAGAACGAATGGCTCCCTGTCCCAGCCGCGAAAATGCCAGCAGCTTTAAAACTACCCTTAGACATTCTTGGGTACGTCCAGGGTGTCATCCATACAAAGAGACCACTACACATGAACCATGTGGTGGTTGGTAAAGTTAAGAAGACAACTCAGAAATTCAAGAAGTGGGTTAGGACAAACAATGAGCAGGACAGGAGGATGTATGCCAGATCCAGGAACCTAGCAAAGTCCGAGTGTAGAAGGGCTGAAAAAAACTTCCAGCGACAGATTGCAAGTGAGGTCAAGTCAAACCCAAAGGCTTTTTACCGCTATGCAAAGTTGGAATTAAAAAAACGAGTAGGCATGTCGGACCTGAGGCTTGAAGATGGTAGCTATGCAGAATCTGACCAGGAGAAGGCGGAGGAGTTGAAAAAATTATTTTCCTCGTTGTTCACAACGATCTTCCTGCATGCGAGTGTGAGGGGGCGGGTTCTCTATCTGCCACCAATGTGAGGGGGCGGATTCTTGGTCTGTCACCAATGTGAGGGGGCCCGACTCCCTCTCTGTTTCTACACCACCCTCATCTTATTTACTTCTCTTAGTTCTTACTCTACTCAGTTCCGTCACCTATACTTGGGTAGCATGGGCGAGGGTCTAGGCACGTGAGTATGGTAATTTTGGTATCAGGTCACTTGGATGGAAATAAAGGTAAAATACTGTGGGAGAAATGAATACTCCTAAAATTCTCAAAGAACAAGTTTATTAATAAAATCAAAGGGGAAAATAGATGTTATTAACACATAACTACCAGGCTCAGCTCCTGGGCCTATTGCAAACTCTCTATGTCTTATGTACTGGTTTCCTTGTTTTCCTATTTACTCAACAGCAATTATTCGGACATTACACTCTTACCGTGCACCCAATACCTGATGTCACCTTACATTTTATCGTAGGACCAGCTCCTTGTCTTTCCTCCCAAGACACTAATACTGATACAAACCCCGACATGGGTCCCCCGCAACATGGGTAAGTATTAACAACACCTACAACCACACTGTGGACCATAATTCCAAGGCCTGTCACAGGGTATAGCACTGGCGCCTCTACAACTGCTGTTGTGGTCGGTTACACTCCGACCCGAGATGGGGTAGCCAGACACATGGCGGGTCTGGGGTCTGGCCCAACGAAGCCTTGGGGCACATTAATCCGGCCGCATCGGTGCCATCTTCTCACATATGATCCCGGCTGGACAACTTATACATCCGAGGCCGTTGTTGGATGGTAGAGCGATTCAAGAATCACAATGGAATCGGGAGACAAACGGGAATCAGCGTCAGGGGACCTGTATGGGTGAAGGGACGGCACTTACTAACTGTGACAACAACATCACGTTTCAGGGGACGCTAAAGACGTAAATATGACTTCACTCAGAGCATATCAACTACGTTACTGTAACGCTTGCACAAGCAACTATCAATTGGGTCAAATCACTTAAAGAAGGGCAAATTACAACACAGAGTGGGTGGCCTACCTGTATGGGTGAAGGGACGAGCACTTACTAACGGTAGAAATGCTCGCGGGGCCCTCACTCAAAACAGACCAGGGAGTCCACCTACTCCTATTCCGATGAATTAATTTACTGTACACTCTGACCTTGAAATTGAGACTATGAACTCATTTTCATTCTCTATTATCATCTCAACTAACAATGCTCCGACTCAGCTATCGAAAGCCAAATTAAATTGATTACAAAGGGTTAGATGGCAACAGGTCCCAACATACAGCGTCTACTCCCAAAGACCAAGACGGGGGAAACATAGAAAACGGGGGACGTTTCCACTGGGGGGACTCAGAAGGTTTTGTGGACGTTTGAGCGTAATATGAATCCTTAAGGTTTTCAGGTTAGCCGTCATGACCATTACACGAGGAAAGACGGTTTGACACAGAGCTGACTGACATTGTGTTCTTGGATGAGGTTATAAGAAATAAACCGTCAAAGCAAAAGGTTTACAAGAGTCCCGGCCCTGATATGGTACACCCCACAGTGTTAAGAGAACTGTGTAACAAGATCTTGTTCTGCAAATGCCTGGATGAGCAAAAGATCCCCAATGACTGGAAAATGGCTTAGGTGAGTCCTATATTCAAGAAGGGCGATCGTCATTCCACGAATACAGTAAGTCCTCGTATAATGCCGTTCCACTTAAAGTTGTTTCTGTACTACGTCGCTGAACTTTAAGAGACCAAAAATTCGTTTAATGTCCCGGTGATCTGATACTACGTTGTTTTGCGTCATCACGGACTACTCTTGTCTGGCCACGCTACACTCTCTCGGCTTGGCTCGGTGCATTGCCCTCACTCGCGGAACGTCACAGCGTCCCCAAGCGACGCCAAGCCAGTCTCTGCTACGACTTCACATCATTCGTATGTGTTTTAGTGCTTTTGCTCTAAAACTGTACTCTAACCATTCAAAATGGCTTCCAAGCGCCCATCAAGTGCTACTGATGCTAGTGTAGTGAAGAGGAAATGTAAGACCATTACCCTTGCTACGAAAATGGATGTATTAACCCAATTTGAAAAAGGGGAACGTGCTGTGGACGTAGACGCTGTGCTTGGTCTAACCCCCACTACAGTGCGTACTATCCTGACTAATGCGGACAAGATTAAGGTTAGTGCTGGAAGTGTTTCTTCTCTGAGTGCTACTAAGACAACTCGTACTAGAAGCACTGTGATAGAGAAGGTGCAAAAGATGCTGACAATGTGGATGGAGGACCAGAATCAATGCCTTATGGTTATCCAGCATAAAGCCAGATCCTTGTTTGACGACTTAAAGGCAGAGGAGGGTGAAGGAACAAAGGAAGAGACCTTTACGGCCAGCCGAAGATGGTTTCAACGATATAAGGGTCGTTGTAACTTCCACAACATAAAGATGACTGGTGAAGCTACCAGTTCAGATACAGTTGCTGCCGAGACATTCCAGCCAGAATTCAAATGGATTATCCAACAAGGAGGCTACTAACTGAAGCAAGTCTTCAATGTGGATGAGACGGGTCTCTTTTGGAAGAGGATGCCTGAGAGGACCTATATCTCCAAGGAAGAGAAAAGAGCACCAGGTTTTAAGTGGCGAAAGACCGCTTGACGCTGCTGCTTGGCGCGAACGCTGCTGGTGACTTCAAGCTGAAGCCTATGCTGATTTCTCGCGCTGTCAACCCACGGGCCCTGAAAGGTTACTCTAAGGATCACCTTCCTGTCATCTACAAGGCAAATAAGAAGGCATGGATAACCGGAGCCATATTTAGCCAGTGGTTGAATGTGTATGCCATCCCTGCACTGAAGGAATACTGTGCCAAGGAGAACCTTGACTTCAAAATTCTTCTGATCCTTGACAATGCTCCGGCTCATCCTCCCAATCTCGACGACTTGCATGACAGTGTAAAAGTTGTATTCCTGACTCCCAACATGACAGCACTGATGCAGCCTATGGACCAAGGCGTCATCGTCGCATTCAAGGCGTATTATTTACACTGTACCATGGCCCAGCTGCTCGAGGCTACAGACGGAGAAAATAAACCAACGATCTGAGAATATTGGCGGGGTTACAACATTCTTCATGCAACTGACAACATTGGCAAGGCATGGGAAGAGGTTTCAGAAAGTTGCCTGAATGGTGTGTGGCATAAACTGTGTCCCAAGTGCGTCAACAGTCTTACGGGATTCACGGACTTAGTCTCAACTGTGAATAGGGATATCCTCAGCTTGGCTAGACAGGCAGGCTTTGATGAGCTGGAATAAGAGAATATTGAGGACATCCTGGCATCCCATACAGAAGAGCTCACCAATGAAGATCTGCAACTGTTAACAGAACACAGTCCCGTTGAAGACGACGACAACGAAGAAGAAGAACCTCAACAAACGCTAACTACCGAGAGGATGGCAGAATCGTTGAACATGTTCCAGGAAGCAATGCAAATGCTTCTAGATGATGACCCAAACAGAGAACGTAGCTCAAAGGTTCGACGCAGCATTGAGGACAGTTTTGGTTGTTACACCGAGATCTATAAGGAGAAGAAGATAAGTAGCACCAAGCAGTCAACACGATTCATTTTTTCATCGCGGGACGGCAGAAGCAACTTCTTCTCAACGGCCGGCAACCGAGGAGGAGCAAACAACAACGGCGGAGGAGCAAGCAGTGGCGGAGGAACCCCAGTCTGAGTAGGAGGAGGAAGAGGCAGCCGCAGAGTCTCAGTGACTCACCACCCTCCTTCTCTCCCACCCTCCTCTGCTCCCACCCTCCTCCTCCGCTCCTGCCACCCTCCTCCTTCGCTTCACCACCCACCACACACTCGCTTTACCACCTCCGCCCATCGGTGAGTACCAATACAAACTTAGTACAGTAGTACCCCGATTTACGCGGTCAATTGAACCCACAGGGTACAGCGTTAAGTGAAATCCGCGTAAATGGAACAACAAAACATATGGGATTAATTCCAATAAAGACTAGCCCGACCCCCAAACTACTTTTTCCAACACAATACCTATGTTCTAGTAAAAATAACATCTTAATTTTATGATGGTACATGCACACAATTAATACTTAAGAGAAATAGAGAAATACAGTCGCCAAGTTAATGTCCATTCAAATAATGGACTCAACTCCCTCCCCCTCTTCTCACACTACACTGCTGGCTCTTCCCTCTCTGAGAAATTTTGGGGGGAAAACCACTAGATTTTAATAAATAATACCTCAAACTAAAGTTAGGATAATATAATTGACATTGCTGGATTCCTTGTAAGACCAGGAATATTTTGAATATAAATGTCATATATTTTGCACAAAAGATAACATATTTACTCAGAGTAAACATTATATCTAAAATTTGTATGTCGAAATGCAAAATCTATGATGTTTATATTCAAAATGATCATCAAATTGTAAGAATTCCAGCAATGTAAATTATATTCTGGCCGGGTAATTTGTATGAATTTTATGAGCTAAAACAAATATCTTCAGTTAATAAAAAAAAAATAAATATTTTTCACACCATGCCAGATGGTCGGTCGGTCCCTCCCTACCCCCCACCCCCCACCAACCCTCCCTACCAGATGTGTGGGAAAACCAGAATATTTACCTTTTTAGTAATAAATAATACCTCAAACTAAAGTTAGGATAATATAATTGACATTGCGGGATTCCTTGTAAGACCAGGAATATTTTGAATATAAATGTCATATATTTTGCACAAAAGATAACATATTTACTCAGAGTAAACATTATATCTAAAATTTGTATGTCTAATGCAAAATCTATGATGTTTATATTCAAAATGATCATCATATTGTAAGAATTCCAGCAATGTAAATTATATTCTGGCCAGGTAATTTGTATGAATTTTATAAGCTAAATAAAAAAAAAAATATTATACTTCACCGTCGAAAGGCACCCAAAACCAGTCCCATCAACCTCTTCAGCATCTACAGAACCAGTCCCATCAACTTCTGCAGCATCTACAGAACCAGTCCCATCAACTTCTGCAGCATCTACAGAACCAGTCCCATCAACTTCTGCAGCAACTCCAGAACCAGTCCCATCAACTTCTGCAGCATCTACAGAACCAGTCCCATCAACTTCTGCAGCATCTACAGAACCAGTCCCATCAACTTCTGCAGCATCTACAGAACCTGTCCCATCAACTTCTGCAGCATCTACAGAACCAGTCCCACCAACCTCTGCAGCATCTACAGAACCAGTCCCATCAACTTATGCAGCTTCTACAGAACCAGTCCCATCAACTTATGCAGCATCTACAGAACCAGTCCCATCAACTTCTGCAGCATCTACAGAACCAGTCCCATCAACCTCTTCAGCATTTACAGAACCAGTCCCATTAACTTCTGCAGCATCTACAGAACCAGTCCCATCAACTTCTGCAGCATCTACAGAACCTGTCCCATCAACTTCTGCAGCATCTACAGAACCAGTCCCACCAACCTCTGCAGCATCTACAGAACCAGTCCCATCAACTTATGCAGCTTCTACAGAACCAGTCCCATCAACTTCTGCAGCATCTACAGAACCAGTCCCATCAACTTCTGCAGCATCTACAGAACCAGTCCCATCAACCTCTTCAGCATCTACAGAACCAGTCCCATTAACTTCTGCAGCATCTACAGAACCAGTCCCATCAACTTCTGCAGCATCTACAGAACCAGTCCCATCAACCTCTTCAGCATCTACAGAACCAGTCCCATTAACTTCTGCAGCATCTACAGAACCAGTCCCATCAACTTCTGCAGCATCTACAGAACCAGTCCCATCAACCTCTTCAGCATCTACAGAACCAGTCCCATCAACTTATGCAGCTTCTACAGAACCAGTCCCATCAACTTCTGCAGCATCTACAGAACCAGTCCCATCAACTTCTGCAGCATCTACAGAACCAGTCCCATCAACCTCTTCAGCATCTACAGAACCAGTCCCATTAACTTCTGCAGCATCTACAGAACCAGTCCCATCAACTTCTGCAGCATCTACAGAACCAGTCCCATCAACTTCTGTAGCATCTACAGAACCAGTCCCATCAACTTCTGCAGCATCTACAGAACCAGTCCCATCAACCTCTTCAGCATCTACAGAACCAGTCCCATCAACTTCTGCAGCATCTACAGAACCAGTCCCATCAACTTCTGCAGCATCTACAGAACCAGTCCCATCAACTTCTGCAGCAACTCCAGAACCAGTCCCATCAACTTCTGCAGCATCTACAGAACCAGTCCCATCAACTTCTGCAGCATCTACAGAACCAGTCCCATCAACTTATGCAGCTTCTACAGAACCAGTCCCATCAACTTCTGCAGCATCTACAGAACCAGTCCCATCAACTTCTGCAGCATCTACAGAACCAGTCCCATCAACTTCTGCAGCATCTACAGAACCAGTCCCATCAACTTCTGCAGCATCTACAGAACCAGTCCCACCAACCTCTGCAGCATCTACAGAACCAGTCCCATCAACTTCTGCAGCATCTACAGAACCAGTCCCACCAACCTCTGCAGCAACTCCAGAACCAGTCCCATCAACTTCTCCAGCATCTACAGAACCAGTCCCATTAACTTCTGCAGCATCTACAGAACCAGTCCCACCAACCTCTGCAGCATCTACAGAACCAGTCCCATTAACTTCTGCAGCATCTACAGAACCAGTCCCACCAACCTCTGCAGCAACTCCAGAACCAGTCCCATCAACTTCTGCAGCATCTACAGAACCAGTCCCATCAACTTCTGCAGCATCTACGGAACCAGTCCCACCAACCTCTGCAGCATCTACAGAACCAGTCCCATCAACTTCTGCAGCATCTACAGAACCAGTCCCACCAACCTCTGCAACAACTCCAGAACCAGTCCCATCAACTTCTCCAGCATCTACAGAACCAGTCCCATCAACTTCTGCAGCATCTACAGAACCAGTCCCACCAACCTCTGCAGCAGCTCCAGAACCGGTTAATTCTACCTCAGCAGATTCTCCAGAACCAATCCTGTTAACATCTACATCATCATCACCATTTTCAGCTTCGCCCGAATAAAGCCTCTGTCACTCCTACAAATGCCTATTTCTACATGCAAGCCAGCCCCAGGTTTCAAAGTAAGTGTTAAACTTTAATTTTTACCTTTAGTGTATTTTGTCATTCGATTTCTTCTTTTCTCTTATATTAAGTCATTCAAGATGTATAAAAGGACTTGGGCTATGATATGGTGCACATAGGGTATGTGTTCCAACTTATGGACGTCCTCAGGAACGGAACCCGTTTATAACACTCCTCCATACAAATGTTTGAGGACGATGCCAAGTTATTTAGGTAAATTAAGAACCAAACAGACTGTAAAGAATGGTTGAAGAAATGGCTGCTAAGATTCAATATCACAAAGTGCAAGAGCATTCACCTGGGTTGCACCAGCAGTAAGGAGGCGTATAACATGTCCCAACAGTATGAAGAAACTGCATTGAGACCGAATGCGAAAAGGACCTAGGTGTGTATGTCGACAAAGAACTTAAGTTCTTGGGCCATTGTGAGAAGAAGGTGAATCAGGCAATGAAACTACCAGGTCTTTTAGAAGGCTGTGATCTTCAAGAGTGAGGTGCTTCCCTGTCTGGAGTACTGTCACCAAGTCTGGTCCCCGAGGTATGCTAGAGACACTCAATTGATTGAAAATGTCCAAAGGAGGGCCACCAGATTGGTACCTTCTCTACAGAACCTCAGTTACCCAGAGAGATTAGAATGCCTGCAACTGCCTAGCTTATACCACAGACAGGCAAGGGGTGGCCTAATCAAAGTGTATAAACTTCTCAGGGGGAACTACTCGGTCGAATGTATATACCTGGAGCTGGCAGACGCCCGCCCCACAAGGGTCACAGCTCAAGGTTGAAGAAGCCACAAGTCCAGAAAATTGTGAGGGCAAACTTTTTTGCAGTGAGTTGTGAGCTCTTGGAACAATCAGCCAGAATGTGTTGTGATGCCACCGAGTGTAAGCTCATTCAAGGCCAGACTTGACCAACACTGGAGCAGGTTCTGATATATTCAGGAGCCAGTGCATGCCCAGTACAGTATTTGCCTAGTGTGTAACACTGTTGAATGACATGGGCAGTGTGTATAGGGCAAAAGCATGGGTAATATGTTCCAGACCGAGGGGAGGTTTACAGCAGCGAAATACATCGTGCTGCTCGATGAGAGTTTCCTGCCATCCTTCCTGGGCCCATTTTATTTGTCCAAGACCGTTGCCCTATACACACTGCCCACATGGTTCAACAGTGGTTTGCGAGACAGGACAACCTAGAGCTTCTAGAATGGCCCAACAATGGAACAGATATGAACATTATAGAGCATGTATGGGCATACATGGTCAACATGTGGGAAATGGAAGAGGAACAATCAACTTATGGTGCACATTAATAGACAGTGGGAATACTACAGGGGTGGCATCCATGTCGAACAGGCTATAGGGCGGTTGGATTGGCTACTGATTGAATAATTTTGCTGACAATATGTGTTATGTATAATTTATGTAATCTAAAGAATAGATTGTTTGAATAATTTTTTTTCTTTTTTAACTGTAAATTTATCTACAGAGATATTGAGTGTACTGTATATAATATTAAGTAGGCAACATTTATGGTTACCAATACGAGTACAGGTTGACAACCCTTTATCCGAAATTCCGAAAACCGAAAAGCTCTGAAAACCGAAAGTTTTTTTTTAAACAGGGATTAGCCCACCCAGGCATAGATCACTGACCCACATCGGGGCCTGTGGGAATAATAATAATAATAATAATAATAATAATAATAATAATAATAATAATAATAATAATAATAATAATAATAATAATAATAATAATGATGATGATGATGATGATGATGATGAGGATGAGGATGAGGATGAGGATGAGGAGGTGGAGGAGGAGGAGGAGGAGGAGGAGGAGGATGATGATGATGATGATGATACAGTAGTACCCCGATTTACGCGGTCAATTGAACCCACAGGGTACCGCGTAAAGTGAAATCCGCATAAAGTGAACAACAGAACATGTGGGATTAATTCCAATAGAGACTGGCCCGACCCCCAAACTCCACTTTTTGACGACACGCAACTATGTTGTTGTAAAAATATTATCTTACTTTTATGATGGTATGCACACACAATTAATATAGAAGAGGTTAGGTTAGGAAAAATAAAGGTTACATTAGAAAAACTAAAGGTTAGGTTAGGAAAACTAAAGGTTAGGTGTAACACTTACGTTAGTAGAAGAGATGGGTTGGCATACGGGGATGGAGGCTGGTTCCGAGGCAGAGGGCAGATTACTGGCCCTCAGGTGCATCACCATTACTAGGTGCATCACCATCACTATCAGTTACTGTTGTCAGGGTTTCCCTGACAAATCCCTCAAAGTCACTTTCACTGTCACTATCACTGGCTCTGGCTGGCTGTGGTGGGTTGCGGGCGAAGAACTCCGTAATGCTTTTTTGACGGCTAGTCTTGATGTTGTCTTGATACACCTTGATGTACGGCTCCATAGCCTGCACCAGCCGGGTATGGAAGACTTCATAGCGGTCATCGTCATGGTCATTGGAAAGGAAGAGCTTCAATTTCTCTGCACACTCGATGGCACCCTTAATATTACTATGCGTTAACTTGTGTTCTTCTGAGATTGACGCACCATCTTCCTCTTCACCGACGTGATCATCTTCCAACATCTCGTCGGCAGTCATTTCAGGATCTCTGATCACCTCCAGGATGTCTTCGTTGGTGGTCTCGGAGAAGCCTTCAGCTGTAATACTGTGCGCAGCTTCTCTTGCAAGGTCCAATGCCACTGTCACGGACTGAACCTCACCAGTCACAGGTTGACTCCGCCTCTCACCTGGTATACCATGCAACACATGCCTCCATGCGTGACGAATCGTAGCTATAGACAGCTGATCCCATGCCTCCACCAAGAAGTCTACAGCTTGTTTGACGTTAAATTTCTTCCAAAACTGTTTGACGAGAACTTCTTGAGTCACCACCTCTTGTTCCTTGTCCTCGTTGAAGGTTCCAAGTGTTCCCTGAAGAATGCAGTGATGGGTATGGAAACACCGGGTAACACTGAAGTCCATTTGTTCGGATAGGAGAAATACAAGCGGTGACTAGCGTGTGCCATGCACGGCTCACGAAGTCAGACTGAGACTGCCTTGCCATATGGCAGCCTCGGGGCAATGTTGCCACATAACGTGCAGTGTTGCCACGTGATTATATATATAAATGCTACTCAGCACAGTAGCTTATATACAGGGTTGCTACTCGGCACAGTAGCTTAGATACATAACCTACATCTCCCTCCCCCCTCACGCTCATAGTCTTTGTCTTGGGCGGACTTCTTAGTCTTAAGTCGCTCCGAGCGTCGAGGTGCACTGTGGGGCGGATCCTCGTGAGGTGTAGGAGACTCGTCTTCGGTCAGAGGGCCAGCAGCAGGGGGTGAGACTGGCCGGAGGAAGCGGTGGTTCCTCCACCAGACACGGCCGCTCTGCATCCTGATCTTGTAGTCCTGCGACCAGCCGACGCCCATCACTATGCCCACCTTGTCCCAACGTGTCGTCATCGGGTCCTGGACGCGGACAAGGGCACCAATCTCCACTGGCTGAAGAGGGCAGGCATGGTCGTCATACCGAGCCTTGGCGTCCTGGGCACGTGAAGCGGCGAGGCGGTCGCAGCTCTCGGCTTTGGTCTGCCAGTCCTTCGCAAAGGCCTTGGCGTGTGTAGGAACGCAAGAGCGGAGAGGGTGACCATACAGGATCTGGGCAGGGGAGCGTCCTGTGTGGGTTGGAGTGGACGCGGGTTCTGGGCAGCTCTGTGCGGCAGCGCCAGGCGCATCACTCGTTGATTCACACACCCTGCTGGCGGTGTACCGAGCAGCTGGGATCTGCTCGGGAAAGTCTCTGGGCACCACGCCTAACTCCTTGCAGTGCTCCCAAGACAACAAGGGTGTAGCGAGAGTAGGCAGCACGTCGATCCATCCATGACACGACCTGTCGCCATAGGTGATCTCTGCTTGAAAGGAGCCCACAGTGTCTGGCATCTGGGAACCGTCCGCATTGTCGTACTGCAGCTGCGGCGGTGGTCCCAGGTCGCGTTTGGTGAGGCCCAGTTTCTGGAGGTGCTTCAACCCAATCACCGTAGTATCAGCGCCGGTGTCCGGTATCACCTCGATGTGACCCGACACATCACCGTGTGTGACGGCGACGCGGATGGTAGGGGAAGGGGTAGCCCTGGGGCGTGTGGTCGATTCCACCCTCCTGATGTGACTCAGCTGCTGCTTGAGGCTGTGTAGGCCATCTGAAGGGGGATGCGTGCGAACCACCCCGAGGGAAGTGCGCTGCTTTCCTCCTCGTCTCGGGCTTTTGGGCTTGGGTTGGCGGCAGCACTTGTCGTAGTGTCCATAACGACCGCAGGCCTGACACTTGCGGCCTCGTGCAGGGCACCTGTCTGTGTTAGACCAGTGGCCCTTACGGTCACATCCACGACACAGTGCGTCGGCGGCTGGGCATGTCTTGGGGCCATGCTGCTTTCCACAGCTGCCACAGGAAGCATTAGGCGGAGGCGTGGAAGAACGTGTGGCAGCCTTCGCGTTGTTGGCCGCCTTCTTACCCTTCTTGTACTGAGAGATTGCTCTCACAGCAGGAGGGGCCCGTAAGGCAGAGGTGGCGGACTTGGTGGCCTCGTATGACCGACATTCAGTCACTACCACCTGGAGTGTGGAGGAAGCGTCCAGGGGGATGAGTCGCTGCACTAACTCTTCCTGCCTGACACCTGTCAAGATCCTGTGCTTGATCCAGGCTTTCCCACATTCCCGGCTGTGCACCTTGCAGACATCGATCTCCTCTGACAAACTCTTCAAGCGTACAAAAAAGTCGTCAAAGTATTCGTTCTCTGCCTGCTTGCAGCTGGTGAAGGCGCGGCGACGCAAAGCCTCGTTATTCCGACCATTAACGTGCTCCTGTAAAAGGTCGGGCACATCCGTCACTGAAGATGTAGAATCGGGAGGCACTTGCAACATGTGCTCCAAAACTCTCTGGGTCTCCAGCGACAAACACATCCGCAGTTGGATGAGCTGTTTGTTTGGAGGCATGCTGTCAAGGTCCACCATCGTGGAGTAATCTGTCCAACGCCGCCTCCACTCACGAAAAAGCTGAAACGTGACGTCTGGTGAGAGGGCGGGTGGGGGTTGAACAGATGCGTTGGGAGCTGTTGGAGTAGCAAGAGTGCCTGGAGGACGCTGGTGTGGTGGAGGAGGGAGGGTACTGGCGCCTTGGTGCGCGAGTGAGGTAGGGTGGGTTAGCGCCAGGGTCGCCAATATTGCATCAAAGCGCGCCTTTTCCTCCTCTCTTCGTATCTCCTCCCTCTGAAATTCCATCTCTCTACGTCGCTCGTCCCGGTCGTCCATCCACCTCAGAATTGTGGCAATGTCCGTCACTGGAGGTGGAGGATGAGAGTCTGCGCCCGGTGGAGGGGAAGGTGGTGGGGAGTCGTGTCTCCCATCTTGACGTTGTCCCTTCTTACCGCCCATCTTAGTGTGTGCGTGGACTGCACTGTTTATTATATAAAGTGGCGCCTCAACAGCTCGAACCACATATATATGACATAAACAGCGCAGAAATAACGCATAGAGTCCACTGTTCTGTCCGTGAGTGAGTGCGTGCGTGCGTGTGTGTGTGTCTGAGAGAGCACGTCGTGGTGGCCTTAATGCCGGTGGCTAGAGCCGCCGCGGGGGTGAGACCGTCAGCGTCTTCCCGGATGTCACACGAGAAGGGTGTACGCCTGCGTGCTCCGTGGGTACCACAAAAAAAGAGGCCAATGTTCAACTCTCAGCTCTAGACACACTAATACACTGACACTAACACTGCCACCGTCACTAAAAAGCACTGTGATGGCCCAACACTGCACATCGCGGCGAAACACAACACAACACACTAAGAGTCGACGTGCACATCGCTGGCAGATGTAACCGTCGGCATTGTTCACACACTTGTAAGTCCACAGATCCTAGTCACTGCGCCATGAAGGTTCCAAGTGTTCCCTGAAGAATGCAGTGATGGGTAGGGAAACACAGGGTAACACTGAAGTCCATTTATTCGGATAGGAGAAATACAAGCGGTGACTAGCTTGTGCCATGCACGGCTCACGAAGTCAGACTGAGACTGCCTTGCCATATAGCAGCCTCGGGGCAATGTTGCCACATAACGTGCAGTGGTGCCACATGATTATATATATAAATGCTACTCGGCACAGTAGATACATAACCTACACTCGTCACTTTTACTCTCGCTGTCGGTGTCACCCAGCTTACGCAACTCATCCTTGGTGTTGGTACAGTCATTTAAGGAGCTTGAATTTCTTTGCCGAGTATGCAGCTTTAACATTGCAGATCAACTCCTGGTCCATGGGCTGGATTAATGACGTAGTGTTGGGAGGAAGGAAGACCACTTTTACGTTGGGGTGACGATCCATAAGTAGGGGCGAGTGCCCTGGTGCGTCGTCAAGGAGCAACAAAATCTTGAAAAGAACATTTTTTTGCTCGCAGAATTTCTTCACGTCGGGAATGAAACAGTCATCAAACCAGGAGAGTGACAGAGAAGAGGACATCCACGCCTTGCATGCAGTCAGCCAGTGGACATTAATCTTGCTCATGTCCACGTTCTTGTAGGCGTGCGGCTTGCGGGCTGTGTGAATCACGGATAACTTTGGTTTACAGGTACCGGAGGCATTGGTGGTAAAGAGGACGGTGATGCGCTCCTTCTGCATCTTCCGACCCCGAACCTTGCTGGCAGACTGGACAACAAAGGTCTTGGTAGGCAGCTTTTTCCAAAAAAGGCCGGATTCGTCCATGTTGAACACCTGGTCGTCAGTGAACTGCCCTTCCTCCATAACCTCACGTAAGAACGGAGGAAAATCTCTAGCCGCCACACGGTCAGCACTCGCTTCTTCACCACCAATGTTGATGTTGGTGATATTGTTCCTCCTCTTAAACCTATGCAGCCAACCAGAGGAAGCATTGAAGGGTTTGGGCTCTGCAAGTCCCATCTTACGTGACACTGCTGCGTACAGTTGATGTGCGTACACTTGAACAGATCGCGTGTCCACCGCCATGTTGCGTTGCGCCTGACGAATCAAATAACTCACCAGCAAATTTTCCACCTTTAGCAGCAC
The DNA here is from genome assembly GCA_958450375.1 of Homarus gammarus. Lineage (NCBI taxonomy): Eukaryota > Metazoa > Arthropoda > Malacostraca > Decapoda > Nephropidae > Homarus > Homarus gammarus. The sequence goes on along the minus strand of CAUDMG010002808.1, from coordinate 209,891 downwards.
CTTGTTCTGGCAATACTTGATCATTGAGGCACCTGCAGACTTTGTGATTCTCATGTGCTCTTTGATCTTGGCTGCATCCTTCTTAATAGTACGAATCGTAGATTCGTTCACTCCATGCTGGCGCGCGAGATCAGCTTGACGTGTTCCTTTCTCCAAATCTTGAATTATCTGGTATTTCACTTCGTAGCTTAGGGAACGGCGTATCTTCTTTGGCTTAGGGCGGCTGGGTCCAGGTAAGGAAAGGTTTCTCTCTGGTGGCGGTGGTCCGGCAGAAGCCATTTCACAGAACAATGGATGCACGTATACACGGTGTGGCCTGGAGGGATGAAACTGCCGCGGTTAGGTCAAGTGTCGTCTTTCCTCCCTTCCTCCCGCGGGTGGATACATTATATTACTTTAAACCAATTACAGCTAGCAGCGGAGGGAGATAGGGATGCATGGCCAATCACAGTCCAATACGTCATATGACGTCACTGATAACGCAACAGAGACATGCACTGCGCAACCTTACCACGCGGCTTGCGGAGGCGGAGGCGGGAGCAGGCAGGAAGGGCGAAGCTAAAAATAGCGTCAAGCCAGACACTCTGCGTGTAGTATATGGGTAGATGAACCGCGGAAAGTGAAAGTTCGCTTCTGGCGAGGCACCGCGTAAATGAGAAAGTGCGGAAAGTGAAACCGCGTAAAGCGGGGTAATACTGCAATAATATTAATAATAATAATAATAAAGAAATACAAGATTGAAAAAAGATAAAAAGTGAGTAACACTACCTAGACCTATGAATTATTATTATTAGAGGTACCTGTATTATTATTATTATTAAAGAGTCAAACATTAGTAAACACTCTGTTGAGAATAACTTAAATACAGTATAATGTATTGGCATATGTAAGTTAGATAATTTGTAACAATTGGCATTTATCCTAACAGCTCCCAACTCGAGGTCGCCGTCAATTTCATTTTTCCGTAATGACTTTCAAGTAGGTCATGTGTCCCTTAAGATTATCTCCGCCTACTTCTCCTCTGTTCTTCATTTTTGCCTTTTGTGTTTACTCTTCAATATGAACGTCTAAATATCACAAAGGAACTCGATATTGTTATTTTCCTCGTAACAAATCATACTATTTTATTACAACTGTGTCTCGCGGTAGTCAGACCTCTCGGATTTGTGCTATACTGCCTTCAACATTATTCCTTGGGTTAATTCCTGTTTAACGCATAATCTCTACATTTTTGTCATTCATTCACTCACTTACAGTATTTATCACCTCTTTGTAATTGTTTCTCTTTATACCTCCTCAATCCTTCGCTTCCCAAACAAGTGAGAGAGAGAGAGAGAGAGTTTAACAGGCATACATTATAAAAAGGACTTGTCTATTCTGTTTTAGGTAAAACTATAAATTACTTAGTTATATTCTTAAACTGATAATATCACAGTGATATTTAAGCTTCCCACGGACCAATTACCCGAGGCTTGAGTTTTTTTAATTCTGGCATTACGATTATCTGGTCCTCAGACAGAATTAAAATCTTCAGCTGTGGAATTTGGAGCCACGACCTTAGGACGAAACCTTCTGTAATATATACACAAATAGATATACTTACAGATCTGTCCATATGTTCGCTTGTGTGTTAACAGGAATAAACAGTACGGATAAATACATCACTATTGTGCCTTTGTACATTCACAATCATGTATGTAATTCTAACACATTTAATAAACGTGAAATATTTCTCCCCGTGGCTAATGGTTTCACTAACATAAATAAACTAGAATGAGATGAACAACTTCAGGCCCTGGATTGTATTAGAGAAAATTAAATAATAAAATATTTTTGATGATACTAATAACACCACACAAAGACGAGGTGGGAACCTATGCATTCAATAATATGTAGAGTTAAGAGCTGCAAACCTATGACGACGAGCGCTTCGTGTACATTCCACTACCTATATCTGATGTAATTTCAAGATGTAGAAACGTGCGCGCGCGCACACACACACGTGCACACACACACACACAGCTGACTTCACTTCTTTGCTGCGCCTCTGTCCGTATGGTCGTTCTGTTGGTCGCTAGAACCTCCTTCTCAGTCTCCGAGACATGTTAAGACGTTTTCCACAGCCAGGTCGTTAGTACAGGTAGACTATTGTTGCTGACAGGACGATTGAGGGCTAAACCCCTTGGCTCCAACAATGGCGGAACACAAGAATGGCTCTTGCTTCACTTTGGGCGTCGTAATGGTAGGTCGTGTGATAACATAAGAACATAAGAAAATAAGGAGTCTGCAATAGGCCGGTTGGCATGTGCATGGCAGCTCCTGTCGAGAGTTACTACCACTCTCCATCATCCATGAATCTATCTAGCCTCCTTTTAAAACTTCCCAGAGTTCCACCACTTACTACAAAGTTGCTAAGCTTGTTCCACTCGTCCACCACCCTATTTGTGAACCAGTTCCTTCCTATCCCCTCCTAAACCTAAACTTATCCAACTTAAATCCGTTGCTACGAGTCCTATCCTGGTCGGATATTATAAGAACTTTATCTATATCCCCTTTATTGATTCCTTTCACCCACTTAAATACTTCTATCATATCTCCCCGCATTCTTATCTTTCTAGGGAGTGCAAGTTTAGTTTCTTTAACCCATCTTGATATGGAAGGTTTCTAAGTCCCGGAATCATTTTCGTCATTCTTCGCTGCACCGACTCCAGTGAATTGATATTGCAGCGTACTGTATGTGGCCAGTTGTCAATTCTCTTTAGTTGTCTATTATCTCTTTGTATGGGCACACAAACGTACGTACTTGTAGATATCTTCACTCAGGAATGAGGTTGGATAGAAACTCACGATGCGCTTTCTGTATATATATTGTTTGTACAGCGCAGTGCTTAGGAGTGACTAGGTGAGGAGCTGAGAGAGATGTTGCTGGTCCAGTAGCTGAGTGTAGAATGTCCTCCCGATCGATCGATCGATGGATGAAGTAAAGTGTGAAGAAATCTTGATGCCGATGCGTTGATTGGTGGTGTAGTGGAATTCTCCCCTACAAACGCTGTTTGTCGCTACCTAGCCGACCCCACCTTTTCCCCAGTGTATGCCTCGTGACCTAGGTCAACCAGCGCCGCCATACACCACGGAGCGGGGGTCAACTACTAAGCCACGCCTACCCCCGCTATTTAAGACCTGACCACGCGGTGATCTGGCTCTCGCTCTCGCTCTCTCGCTGACTCTCTACATACAGCCACAACCAGCAACACCACCTCCTCCTCCTGCCTGGCGGTCCTCTCTCCCGCTGGCGCGCATGGCGACCCACAAGCTGTCCTCCTGTGAGCATCCTCACCAACCAGCTCTCTCTACATCACGCTTGTAACCACGCTGCCTTCCCAGCACCAAGCTGCATTGTACATTCAATACAACATGTATATAGAGAGCACATTGTGAGTTTCCTTTCTCCACCCCATCCTGAGTGCGAACACCAAACAATCTCATACCCCACAAATGGTGACCCCGGAGATTCGCACTCACACAGGATGGAGGAGAAACTGATCACTCTCCCAGTCTTCAAGCAACATGGAAGACTGGCTTATCCACCCAGAAGCAGCTCTCATCGGCTCTACAGCTTCTGTTTCTACACCGCAGGTCAGACACCCTAGAGCAGCTCTGCTACTCTAAGCAAACAGTCGCTCCTCTTCCGACCCCAGCACACCCGTCCTGCCTCAGACGCCGACCCCGGCCCAGCAGTAACCCCTGCCGCCCCTGACGCGGCCTCTGTTCCTGAGTGCGGACCCACACACCCCCTCTTTTTCTCCCTCAGGTACTCCCTGCTGATGTCCTGCACCCTGCTGCTGTCGTGGACCCAGCTGCTGTCACGAGCCCTCATCCGCTGCTGCTGACGCAGCCCCTGCTCCTGACCCAGGCCCACACACCCCAGCAGGCGTATCTGGCGACTCTGTACCTGCCGTGAGGGAAGCACAACATTCATCGCCTCCACACACACTTATTCTCCCTCTCTACTCCCACAGATATTGTGTATCTAGACAGTTGTCGCCAGCGACCGGCTCATCCACGCCATCGCCGTTGTCTCACATGAGGCACGCACCGCCCGTTCTGCCTCCCATGTGCTATGCAACTCTGCAGACAACAAGTGTCCTACACAGCCTGGAGGGAAGGGGGAGTACTGTAGTGGAATTCTCCCCTACAAACGCTGTTTGTCGCTACCTAGCCGACCCCACCTTTTCCCCAGTGTATGCCTCGTGACCTAGGTCAACCAGCGCCGCCATACACCACGGAGCGGGGGTCAACTACTAAGCCACGCCTACCCCCGCTATTTAAGACCTGACCTCGCGGTGATCTGCCTCTCGCTCTCGCTCTCTCGCTCACTCTCTACATACAGCGACAGCCAGCAACACCACCTCCTCCGCCTGCCTGGCGGTCCTCTCTCCCGCTGGCGAGTATGGCGACCCACAAGCTGTCCGTCTCTGAGCGTCCTCACCAACCAGCTCTCTCTACATCACGCTTGTAACCATGCTGCCTTCCCAGCACCAAGCTGCATTGTACATTCAATACAACATGTATATAGAGAGCACATTGTGAGTTTCCTTTCTCCATCCCATCCTGAGTGTGAACACCAAACAACCTGAACCCCACAGTGGTGCGGGAACTGGACTTGAAGAATAATGGTGGAATTTGGAGGGACTTGGGGTTGGTGGATAGTGCAGAAGAAAAGCAAGGAAATTGGAAAATAGTAGTAGAATGATAGGTCTTGGGGCTCAACCCAAGTGCTTCTGTTATCTCATGTTTGTGTTTCAGCTAAATTTCGTCTTAAGTGTTATATTTTTGTCAGGTGTTTGTATGTTTAGCAACTATTACAATTTATGCCTTTCATTATCGTGTATTATGTCCTAGCCAATGGTGAGGAGTCTAGGGCAGGTACTTGTGTTTCTGCCAAGAACATCCTATCTTTTTATGATCTAATGTTGTGAGTGGTTTGGCTGCCAAGGTTGTCACTGGGGTAACCTTGCATCTTTTAGTAGAGTGGAGTTGGTGTGGGTTCTAGGGCTCTTCTTTTACTTTTAGGGAACCACGAGTGTTCTCTTCTTCCGTCTTCTGTCTCTTCCATCCATTCTTTGATTGGTCCTGGTTCTATTTCTTCTAACTTTGTCCATATTCTTTTTGAGTGTTCGTGTAGGTAAATGTTTAGGGGTTCTATTTGGGCTCGTTGGTGTAGTTGACGGTTGGTGACTATTTCAGGATATCTGATGTTGTATACATCCCTTAGGGCTAAATTTTGAATTGTCTGCAGTTTCTTTATGTTTGTTTGTTTTATTGCATGTAGGGGAATTGGCGGATATACTAGTCGGGATTGGACATAGGCTCTATATAACTTTAACTTGTTTTTTGCTGACAGGTTTCTGAAACGTTTTAATTTAATTACCATGTTTCTGGTTTTTGCAAGTTTTTCGGTGATGAATGTTGTAGTGGAATTCTCCCCTACAAACGCTGTTTGTCGCTGCCTAGCCGACCCCACCAATTCCCCAGTGTATGCCTCGTGATCTAGGTCAACTAGCGCCGCCATACACCACGGAGCGGGGGTCAACTGCTAAGCCACGCCTACCCCCGCTATTTAAGACCTGACCTCGTGGTGATCTCGCTCTCTACCTACAGCCACAGCCAGCAACACCTCCTCCTCCGCCTGCCTGGCGGTCCTCGCTCCTCCGCCTGCCTGGCGGTCCTCTCTCCCGCTGGCGAGCATGGCGACCCACAAGCTGTCCGTCTCTGAGCGTCCTCACCAACCAGCTCTCTCTACATCACGCTTGTAACCACGCTGCCTTCCCAGCACCAAGCTGCATTGTACATTCAATACAACATGTATATAGAGAGCACATTGTGAGTTTCCTTTCTCCATTCCATCCTGAGTGTGAACCAAACCACCTGAACCCCACAAATGGTGACTCCCGGAGATTCGCACTCACACAGGGTGGAGGAGAAACTGATCACGCTCCCAGTCTTCAAGCAACATGGAAGACTGGCTTATCCACCCAGAAGCAGCTCTCATCGGCTCTACAGCTTCTGTTTCTACACCGCAGGTCAGACACCCTAGAGCAGCTCTGCTACTCTAAGCAGACAGTCGCTCCTGTTCCGACCCCAGCACACCCGTCCTGCCTCAGACGCCGACCCCGGCCCAGCAGTAACCCCTGCCGCCCCTGATGCGGCCTCTGTTCCTGAGTGCGGACCCACACACCCCCTCTTTTCTCCCTCAGGTACTCCCTGCTAATGTCCTGCACCCTGCTGCTGTCGTGGACCCAGCTGCTGTCACGAGCCCTCATCCGCTGCTGCTGACACAGCCCCTGCTCCTGACCCAGGCCCACACTCCCCAGCAGGCGCATCTGACGACCCTGTACCTGCCGTGAGGGAAGCACAACATTCATCGCCTCCACACACCCTTATTCTCCCTCTCTACTCCCACAGATAGTGTGTATCTAGACAGTTGTCCCCAGCGACCGGCTCATCCACGCCATCGCCGTTGTCTCACATGAGGCACGCACCGCCCGTTCTGCCTCACATGTGCAATGCAACCCTGCAAACAACAAGTCTCCTACACAGCCTGGAGGGAAGGGGGAGTATTAGTGGAATTCTCCCCTACAAACGCTGTTTGTTGCTGCCTCGCCGACCCCACCAATTCCCCAGTGTATGCCTCGTGATCTAGGTCAACCAGCGCCGCCATACACCACGGAGCGGGGGTCAACTGCTAAGCCACGCCTACCCCCGCGATTCAAGACCTGACCTCGTGGTGATCTCGCTCTCTACCTACAGCCACAGCCAGCAACACCTCCTCCTCTGCCTGCCTGGCGGTCCTCGCTCCTCCGCCTGCCTGGCGGTCCTCTCTCCCGCTGGCGAGTATGGCGACCCACAAGCTGTCCGTCTCTGAGCGTCCTCACCAACCAGCTCTCTCTACATCACGCTTGTAACCATGCTGCCTTCCCAGCACCAAGCTGCATTGTACATTCAATACAACATGTATATAGAGAGCACATTGTGAGTTTCCTTTCTCCATTCCATCCTGAGTGTGAACCAAACCACCTGAACCCCACAATGTTTTGTAGCCTTTTGTTGTTATCTTCAGCCCTAGGACAGTGCCTTCCATGGCGTATGGAATCACTTTGTTGTCTACTATAATGGGTGTTTTTTTCCTTTTCGCGATTGGGATTATTTTGAACTTGTTGGTGTTCGTTTGTATCTTCCACTTTTTTTCGAACTGGTTGATGTTCTCTATTGCGTTAGCAGTATGTTGTGCCATTATTGCTGTTGATTTGCCGGGGTATGTGATGATTTGTGTGATATCGTCTACAAAACTTATGTATTCACTGTAGGGAGATGGTTCTGGTAGGTCTGCTGTGTAGATATTGTACAGCGTGGGTGAAAGGACACTGCCTTGGGGTACTCCACTTTTCAGTTTTATGGGTGGTCCTATAAAGCTGCCAATTTGTATTTGTGCCGTGCGATCGTCTAGGAAATCACAGGCGATTTTTTCTATTGGTTCTGGGAGGTTTAATTGAAGTAGTTTAAATTTTAATCCTAGGTGCCATACTTTATCGAACGCTTTCTTAACGTCTCTTAGTACAATGTTGACTTGGTTTCTTTCTGCTTTCTTGTTGGCTAACGTTTCCGTGATTGTGGCTAGTGCAGTATGTGTTCCCTTTTTTTCAGTGAATCCATGTTGTCTGGGGTTTAGTAGTCCGTTTTCACTTCTGTGTTTTCTGATTCTCTTGTTTATTGCCTTTTCAAATAGTTTTCCTATGACTTCGAGTAGGGAAATCGGTCTGTAGTTTATTACTTGGGTGTGGTCTTTGGCTGGTTTCGGTATGAATATGAGTTTTGCGTTTTTAAATGCATCAATGAAGTATCCACTTGCCAAAGCTGAGTTAAATATTTCAAGGATGCCTTCTGTGCAGTTATTAGGTAGGTATAGGATCATATTTCTTGTGATTTTTGTAAATCCTGGTGCTTTTTCTTTAGTGTGTCTGATGTAGTGTAGCAGTTCTCCTGTAATTGGTTCTATCAGGTTGAGCCTGGTTTTGTCCACCACATGGTATGGGGTTATCCTATGTGTCATTCCAGCCATTACTCTGCAGATATGATTTTCGTGTTCCTCATCAAATTCCTCATTTTCTTCTTCTGATATTTGAAATACTTTTTTCCATTCTTTTCTGTATGCTGCTTCTATTTCTTTTTCTTCAAAGAGTTTTTTCCCGTTTTGGTCCTTTATGTATTTTTGTTGAGGCTTGTCATTTCCTAGCATTTTGTTTACGTTCTGCCAAAAGTTCTTGTCATTTCTTGTGGTATCCAGGTTGTTTATTAGTTCGTTCCATATCTGTTGGTGTGCTATCAAGCTTTCATCTCTTAATTTTTGTTGTATTTGCCTTAAGTTTCTCATAAGCTCTGTTGTTGGTGGATAATTTTGTATGTACATCATTATGTTATTGTATTGTACTTGGAGCATTCGCAGTTCATGGGATGTCCTGATGTGTGGTAGCGTTCGATGTGTTGTGGTTGGTATGTTGTTCTCTGTTGCCTTTTTGATGTTATGTATAAGGGTATCTGTTTCGTTGTCAATATCTTCTAGTGTTTTGCCTTGGAGATCTGGGATCTTAACTTGTTCTAGTTGCTTCCTGTAGCCTTCCCAGTGTAGTGGAATTCTCCCCTACAAACGCTGTTTGTCGCTGCCTAGCCGACCCCATCAATTCCCCAGTGTATGCCTCGTGGTCTAGGTCAACCAGCGCCGCCATACACCACGGAGCGGGGGTCAACTGCTAAGCCACGCCTACCCCCGCGATTCAAGACCTGACCTCGTGGTGATCTCGCTCTCTACCTACAGCCACAGCCAGCAACACCTCCTCCTCTGCCTGCCTGGCGGCCCTCGCTCCTCCGCCTGCCTGGCGGTCCTCTCTCCCGCTGGCGAGTATGGCGACCCACAAGCTGTCCTTCTCTGAGCGTCCTCACCAACCAGCTCTCTCTACATCACGCTTGTAACCATGCTGCCTTCCCAGCACCAAGCTGCATTGTACATCCAATACAACATGTATATAGAGAGCACATTGTGAGTTTCCTTTCTCCATTCCATCCTGAGTGTGAACCAAACAATCTCATACCCCACAAATGGTGACTCCCGGAGATTCGCACTCACACAGGATGGAGGAGAAACTGATCACGCTCCCAGTCTTCAAGCAACATGGAAGTCTGGCTTATCCACACAGAAGCAGCTCTCATCGACTCTACAACTACAGTTTCTACACCGCAGGTTAGACACCCAAGAGCAGCTCTGCTACTCTAAGCAGACACCAGCTCCTCTTCCTGCCCCAAGCACCACGTCCTACCGACCCCAGCACACCCGTCCTGCCTCAGACGCCGACCCCGGCCCAGCAGTAACCCCTGCCGCCCCTGATGCAGCCTCTGTTCCTGAGTGCGGACCCACACACCCCTCTTTTCTCCCTCAGGTAATCCCTGCTTATGTCCTGCACCCTGCTGCTGTAGTGGACCCAGCTGCCGTCACGAGCCCTCATCCGCTGCTGCTGACACAGCCCCTGCTCCTGACCCAGGCCCACACACCCCAGCAGGCGCATCTGGCAACTCTGTACCTGCCGTGAGGGAAGCACAACATTCATCGCCTCCACACACACTTATTCTCCCTCTCTACTCCCACAGATATTGTGTATCTAGACAGTTGTCCCCAGCGACCGGCTCATCCACGCCATCGCCGTTGTCTCACATGAGGCACGCACCACCCGTTCTGCCTCACATGTGCTATGCAACCCTGCAGACAACAAGTCTCCTACACCGCCTGGAGGGAAGGGGGAGTATTGTAGTGGAATTCTCCCCTACAAACGCTGTTTGTCGCTGCCTAGCCGACCCCATCAATTCCCCAGTGTATGCCTCGTGGTCTAGGTCAACCAGCGCCGCCATACACCACGGAGCGGGGGTCAACTGCTAAGCCACGCCTACCCCCGCTATTTAAGACCTGACCTCGTGGTGATCTCTCTTTCTACATACAGCCACAGCCAGCTACACCTCCTCCTCTGCCTGCCTGGCGGCCCTCGCTCCTCCGCCTGCCTGGCGGTCCTCTCTCCCGCTGGCGAGTATGGCGACCCACAAGCTGTCCTTCTCTGAGCGTCCTCACCAACCAGCTCTCTCTACATCACACTTGTAACCATGCTGCCTTCCCAGCACCAAGCTGCATTGTACATTCAATACAACATGTATATAGAGAGCACATTGTGAGTTTCCTTTCTCCATTCCATCCTGAGTGTGAACCAAACAATCTTGAACCCCACACCAGTCTGCTTTTTGCATTTGGAAACGTGGGGTAGTTGGTACTTGGATTGGGCTTGTGGATAGTTTTATTATCATTGGAATATGGTCGCTGGTAGTTAGTGGTCCTTGTTTTATATGGTAATTCAGGAATGCCTTATTATTGGTGAAGACTTTGTCTGGGGTTGTTGTTTTGTTGTTGCCAATAAATGTGGTGAAGTGTGGTCCTAGGTGGATCAGCTTCCCTGTGTTCATTATGGTATGCAGTGCAGTGCCCACTCTGTTCCTGTTTCCGTGGCCGAATATTGGGTGTCTTGGGTTCAGATCTCCTATTATATATGTTGGGCAGTTGTAGTTCAATAGTTTTATCAAGTCTGGGGCCGGCGGGTAGTTCCGTCTTGGCGGTAAATATGCTGTGGCTATTGCTATTTCTCCTAGTGTGGTAGTTATTTTAATCCCAGGAATTCATCCTGGAATTCGTCGATGATTTGATGTTTGAGTATGTGTTTTACAGCAATGGCCACGCCATCATTTAATTCTTCTGTTTTGTTTCTTTGGTAGGTTGTATATCCAAAGATTTTTATTTTCTTGGAATTTGAATTGCCGTGACTATTTATTAAAATTATGTCCGGATCAATGCTGAGGTATGTGTTTGCAAGGTTGTTTTTATTTGTTTCCCAGTTGCGGACGTTGTGTTGTACGATGGTAAGTCTTCTGGGTTTTTCTTTATTCATTGTGTTTTGATTTTTTGCTTCTTGTTTGTTGCTCGGATGGCGATCTCTTGTCCGGAACCAGTCCGTTACGGATTCTTTGGAATTTCCATTGTTCTTCTTTTTTGAAGTTGTGTCTCCTTATTTTAATCCTTTGGTTTATCAGGTAAGCTTCCACTAGTGCTTCAGAGTATTTATCGTTAGAGTAGGTCCATTTTAGTTCTTGTTTTGTTATGGCTTGTATAATGTCTGGCATCGTTTTACATTCACTAGGGACAAATACTCTGTCACACCAGTGAAGCTGTAGTTCACAATCATCTGCATATTCTAAAGTCAGTAGCGTTTCCTCGCCCTGGGTATCCATGGTTGCTGTTGAGATTTTTTTCCTTACGGCTCCTGTTTCTCTTTCGATGTTATTTTGAAGGTCCTGCCTCTCTGCTGTACTTTGAGTAGATGTTTCAATCCTTTGTGACTTTGCCTTGTCAGCTTCGGTTGTTTCGTTTACTGTTGCGGCTGATGTTTGCTCCGTTGCTCCTTTTTCTTCTGTGTTGATTGTCTCTTGTGATGCATCTGGGTTGGTTAAGCTGGACGCTTGTAGCACAGATCCGGAATCTGGGTTCGCTGGGAAACTCATTATTGGGAGGTTGTTCCTTCCAAGCATTTTGTTCATTTCTTTTTCGAACGTGCCTGGGTTCCCTATGTTCATTATGTGCGAGTATAATAGGCAGATGAGCACTTTGTAGTCTCGTATTTCGCTCAGTACAATTTTGGTGGTATTCTGTGGTTGTGTTGTTTCTTCAACTACTTTCTTTGCAATAGCAGCATATGTTATATTCTCCTTCTGTTCTTGTTTTTCCTTTGCTACTTTTTCATTTATTATTTTCTTCTTGTATGGACAGGCCATTGCTAGGGTTCTGTGGGTCTTATATCCAGATTCCTTCTGATCTTTACAGTTTATACAAGCTTTGGCTTGATTCTTGCAGTCCCGGAAGGTATGGCCTTCTTCTGCACATTCCGAGCATATTTTAAGTTCCTTTTGAGGACAGTCTTTTGTTGCATGTGTTTCATGTGCATAGCAGATGAAGCAGGTGAGAATATTAACATATTTCTCCCTTTCTAGTTGTTTAGGGAGTACTGACATGTTGAACCCCAAGATTCCAGTTTCCAGGGCCTTGTCTGCCATTGAGGTGTCAGTGAATCTCAGCTTTAGGCAATGAGTGTATTGCTTTATTTTTATCACTTCTTCGATTTTCATCCAGTTGTTTTTTATTTCTAGTTCTTCTTTTATTTCTTGTGCCGAGTGTTTTCCAAATTCGTAATCAAGTCCACGTACAAATACTGATCTTTTTGCTTTAACCTCTGGTGGCATAATGACCTGAAGTCCTATGTCTCCAAAGGCTTGCATTCCGTCAGGGCTCAGAATGATATCCGCATCCCTGTAGTCCCTACATATTGCAGTATATCCATCGTTCGAGGAGAAAATCCTTGTGAAGGGTACATTGAGTGTACCATACGCTGTTTCAGTTATCTGAGAACGTGAAGGGGCTGTTCTCTTGTCTATAATCTTGAGTCTAACCTTGGTAGCCATTGGTTTATTTGTTTGTGTTTTCCTAGCATATAATTGTGGGTGATAAAGAAGGTTATTGAAGACCCTTCTTAGTGTGCCTATAGGCGACCCCCGGACAGTGGTGTAACTGCACTATCACTGTTTTTCCACTGCCGGATTGGCCTGTGTTCCCCGACCCCCAACGGACACACACAATCCCACCTACTATGAGGTGTGCTCCACTGGAGGGGCTCTAGCACGAATACTTAAATATAAGCAGGTGCCTCGGCCAGGGTAAGTAAGGAAGAATTTCAGCAAGAGAGAAAGACCTCAAACCACGTCAATACTGCCAATCAATAGCTGCCCTCCAGCAGGAGTGTGGGTCACTCACTCTACCCGTAGGGAGGGCTAACTAGCGTTGACAGTCCTGAACGCTCGTGAGGTAGTTCGGTGACAGTCGTGGTCGTTTCCAAAGGCGGAGACCCCCAAGGGGCGTTGCCCCCAAAAAGGTTTCTCGGAAGGCCAGTGATCGACAGAGAGGTGGAGTAGTAGTCAGGTCGTCAACAGTAGAAGAAGGCTGGCTGCTCAGCAGTGAAGGGTCAGAAGAGAGGTCCGTTCACGACGAAGGCTGGGTGGCGAATCCGTTAGTTCTCATGTCCTCCCTGGGCAGGCGTGGCCGTATTTATACAATTTACCAGGATCAGGATTTGGGGTGCGCGTAGCGAGAGGACCAATCACAGCGGCTCAAGCGTAAGGTGTGAAATGCTCTGATCCTGAACTGGAGGTTGATGGTCGAGACTAGGTCGGCGATCGTACCCCTACGTCCTCTGCATAGACCTAGTCTCTCGGCGTAGCTGGCTGTACGCTGATTGGCTGGTCGGCGTGCGGCCGGAGCTCAGTTGGAAGTTGTAGGGGAGAGGAGCCACTACAATATCCATTCTATAATAAGGGCACCAGAACTGAACCGCATAATCGAGGTGCGGTCCTCTCTCTCTCTCTCTCTCTCTCTCTCTCACACACATACTTATATTCTTTCTCCTCCTTCAACAGTCCATGCCACACATCATCGTCACGCCAGGGCCCAACTCGGTGGTGACCGGGTCTCTTCTTGAGGTCCTTAGTGTCATCAGTCAACACCTTGGCATTTGGTATGTTATTGTTTCAGAGTGCGTGGATGTGCGTTTATGTACGTGTGGATGTGTGCGTAAGGGTATGAGTGAATGTGTGTTTACGTGTGTATGAGTGGAAATGTGTTTAAGAATGCGTGTGTGGGTGTATTTAAGTGTGTGTGTGGATGGATTACTAACTGTGTGTGTGAATGTGTGTTTAAGTGTGTGTGTGTGTGGATATGTGTTTCAGTGTGTGTGTGGATGTGTGTTTAAGTGTGTGTGTATGGATGTGTGTTTCAGTGTGTCTATGGACTATGTTTGTGTGAGGTTGGAAGGGTTTTTGCCTGTATTCAAGTGGGGTTGCGTGCATTTAATGTGTATTCTATATTTAGGTTTTGTAGGTGTAGTTTTGCGTTCATTCTAATATACAAATAAAATTCCTCGGCTTGATATAACAACCATAAAGACTGTCATTTATCTTAGTCAATCCCAACCAATCATAGGTCACAATAATTAACAATGCCTTTGACACATTTTCTGATTAATAAATATACATTCATGAATATTTTAAGAAAACCTTCTCCACCACCCCCACTACCTTCTCCACCACCCCTACTACCTTCTCCACCACCCCCACTACCTTCTCCACCACCCCTACTACCTTCTCCACCACCCCCACTACCTTCTCCACCACCCCCACTACCTTCTCCACCACCCCCACTACCTTCTCCACCACCCCTACTACCTTCTCCACCACCCCCACTACCTTCTCCACCACCCCTACTACCTTCTCCACCACCCCCACTACCTTCTCCACCACCCCTACTACCTTCTCCACCACCCCCACTACCTTCTCCACCACCCCCACTACCTTCTCCACCACCCCTACTACCTTCTCCACCACCCCCACTACCTTCTCCACCACCCCTACTACCTTCTCCACCACCCCCACTACCTTCTCCACCACCCCCACTACCTTCTCCACCACCCCACTACCTTCTCCACCACCCCCACTACCTTCTCCACCACCCCCACTACCTTCTCCACCACCCCTACTACCTTCTCCACCACCCCACTACCTTCTCCACCACCCCCACTACCTTCTCCACCACCCCTACTACCTTCTCCACCACCCCCACTACCTTCTCCATTACCCCCACTACCTTCTCCATTACCCCCACTACCTTCTCCACCACCCCCCCTACCTTCCCCACCACCCCCCCAACAGCTCCTCTCCACCATCATAACCACAACACCTGATCACTACTTCCCACCCCTTTGCATTACTAATAGTCCTCCCTCTCCATCACACCCGCAATTTTCCATCATCAATACTTGTTGCCACTATCCTTCACCACCACTAGTCTTTACCACCACCACCATCCTTCACCACCATAGCCCTTCACCACCAATACTCTCCAGTCTCCATCACCACTCATAGTTAAAACCACGTAAGGCTTCCATCATCACGACACTTCACTACCACTATCCTGCACCACCACTATCCTCCTCCATCATCACCACCCACCACACCAGACAACAACGTTCCTCACCATCGCTACCTTTCACCACCACCTCCATTTCTTAATTAACTCCATGTACTGTACCTCCATCCTCCTCTAGCGCTCTAGCGTACGATATCAGGAGTTAGCCAACCAGGCTGGAGGTGTTCGTCTGCCCAAAGGTTCCTGGGTGGGCGTTATGGCCATGTTAACCACAGGTGTAAGTTGTGCCTGAGTCACTGTCTTCTGCAGGTACCTGAGTCACTTTCTACTACAGGTACCTGATTCACTGTCTACTACTGGTACCTGAGTCACTTCTATACTACACGTACAGTCTCGTTCAAGATTCTTCGAGTAATGCTGGAGACAGCTGGCAACCCAAGGCCGTTTATTACTATAGCACGTAGTAAAATTTATGAATAAATGTAAAAGTGATTGGTGATTGGTTACTTAGTTCCCCGTTGCTTAATTTACTGGTTGGGCTTTGTTGTTTCGTATTATATTTGCTACGTACTATAGTAAACAAACGACCTTTAGTTGGCAGCTGTCTCCAGCAGTGTTTGAAGAATCTTGAACGAGACTGTACCTGAGTCACTGTCTACTACAATGTACCTGAGTCACTGTCTACTGTAGGTATCTGGGTCACTTTTACATTGCCCTCCTCCCCAATGCCGCATGAAGCGAGTGCCCTGAGGTTATGAGTTCCGAAGTGGCTTTACTCAGTGGTTACTCCGGCTGTTTACCTTGACCTTGTTTACTTGTGCGGGTGATATCTCAGACGCCTTTGAACAATGAAGCGAGAATTTAGACACAATAGTGACCAATTGCTTTGGTTAAAACTGATTTGTTTATATTTTTTGTTTTGACTCAAATTACATAAATACACAACCTCCATTCCGTCCCCTGGTGTAGTGCGAGGCGGTGTATGCAGTATTCGACGTACAGTACCACTATATTTTTTTTACTTACCTCAAGTCACTTTGAATCCATCAGATATTGATAATGTTCATAATGCTATTGTTCACAAATCATGTTATTCCTGTCTCGAACTAATTCCTGAATCATGGTGGAGATCTGTGTGTGTGAATGTGATATCCCCAGGAGGCTGACCTGTCCTCCGTGCTTCTAGTGGATGAGTAGAGACACAAGGCGTTTGACGTGGGTGAATTTCTTTACATGGACGAGCACTCGGCTGGGTACAGGCGGCCCTTCGTCCAGTCCGACATCTCCGGTTTTATCAGGCCCTTTATGGTCTGGGTAAGATGTGATACTTATGGATGGATGGATGGATGGTCAGATGTGTGGATGGATGGATGGATTTCCTTGAGTACACGTGTGAAGTTACAAGTGTGTGTTCTAAAGCATAAATATAAGTTGTGTGTTATTTTTACTTCCATTCAGGTGTACGAATTGTAGATTTCAGGTGAGTGTTTTGTTCCGATGTGTCTCCCGAAACTAATTTTGGAACTTCAGGTGTGTCTCTGGTGCAGTTGTGTTTCTCGATGTTAACAATGATGGTTTCAGGTGTATCTGTGCTGCAGGTACTGATGACTTTACTGGGGGTAACGGCCTCCACCTGTGTGCTGCGACATGGTAATGACCGTCGCCTTCGGCAGGTGAGGTGAGTAAGTCTCACCTGTTTGTTACCTGGGAAAGAGACTGTATTTACTTTCTAATGTTATCCCTTAAACGTTTTTTTTTAATAATCTTTGATTGATTTTTTAGTTCTTATTTTTTTACTAATTATGATTACGATATTGTATGATTGTTTTACTTTATTTAGTTTTTCTTGTGTTTGCTAAGCTATATTTCGTGGCTTTTATTTTCGAGTTGAATTTCAGTTTTGCAATATAATTTTCCTTACGCTTTTACACACACACACACACACACACACACACACACACGCGCGCGCGCGGACACTGAGCTCCGTACTGTACTGTGGGTTAGGTTATATTCAATTAGCCCAATACATGTAATTTGGGGACTAAATTATAGATGTTTCTAGTGGGTGTTATTACTCAGTTTTTTATCACTCTTATTGGAGTTCTAAACCAACGAACAAGTTTCCAGTAGATTCAATTTTGTGTCGGCACTGAGGTTGAGGCTGTCCAGGTCTGGTACTGAACACACACATAATCCTATAAAGGGAGTTGGTCCCTTCATCACCACACGAAGGTCGGACGAAGTGAGCCGAGTATTCTACCAGCAATAGGGAGAAACTGTTTATATTAGATAAATTATACTGAATTATAGAAAAAAAATTTAGTTAGTTTTTTAATGTTAACTTGTGCTGGTATACATAGATAACACTGGTCAACAAAGTTTTTGTTGCATTGCTATAAACACTTGATTCTACCTAATTTGGGTGTGCTGATCTCATATCTGAAGTTAGTTTCTTTCTGTAAGCTCTAGTTTTTTTGCAATCAAGGTATTTTGAAATTTCAAAATTTCGTCTTCGTCTTTTTGACCTCGTCGTCTATCTTGAAAAATATGTCATTAAACTGTCATTAAATTAGCTGGGTAATAAACAATAAAATATTACATATTCTAAATTTATTCAACAACACAATTTGAAACATGTTCCATCTAAAACAAAGGTTGAAATTTGTATAAAACTCATTGTTAGGTAAGAAATTTGTTACTATGAGGAGACAAAGCCCAATCACATTTTAGCCAGGTAGGAATTTGCGCTTGAAGCTCTTGCGTTTGTGAAATGTCTCAGGGCACTCTCGTTTAATGCTCCAGCAGTAGTCTGCCATCATATGTTTGTCCCATCTCCCTTGGTAGCGGTCTTCCATGGTCTTGAGATCCTGATGAAACCGCTCGCCTTGCTCGTCACTTACTGCCCCTAGGTTCTCAGGGAATCTATCAAGATGACTATATAGGAAATGGAGTTTGACACTCATATTGCATCCAAGGTCATGAAAGGCTGACAACATGGTTGCTACAAGGGTTTCATAGTTGTCAGCCTTTTTATTACCAAGAAAGTTTTCCATTACCGCCACAAATGAAAGCCATGCACCCCTTTCCTTGTCGTCCATCTTTCTGACAAAGTCTTGATCACGTACAAGTGCACGAATTTGTGGTCCATCAAACACACCTGCCTTTATCTTCTCAAATGACAAAGCAGGGTGAGCAGAGACTATGTGTTGGAAGCATTCACCATCAGTATTTAATGCTCTGACAAACTGTTTCATCAGGCCCAGCTTGATATGGAGAGGAGGAAATATGATCTTTTCTCGACTGACGATTGGATCATTGACAATGTTTGGCATACCAGCTTCCAGAGTCTCACGTAAGGGCCACTCCTTCAGGTTCCAATGCCTGTCTCTAGCTCGGCTGTCCCACATGCAAAGAAAGCAGGGATACTTTGTAAATCCTCTTTGTTGGCCAAGAAGGAAGTTCACCATTTTGAGGTCAACACAAATTGTCCAGTTGTGCTCATGGTATTTTAGCAGGTGAATCACAGTTTTAATGTCATTATACTCCTCTCGTAAGCACACAGAATGACCCACTGGAACAGCTGCATAGACATTACCATTATGTAGTAGCACACACTTCAGGCTACGCTTACAACTATCTAGAAATAATCGCCAGTCATTTGGACTATACAATGGAATCCCTAATTCCTGGAGAAGACCCGGGATATTATGACAGTAAACAAACTTATTCTCCTCTGTAAAGAATGGCACAAAATCCTGTTCCCGCTTTCTGAAGTCTGAAACTTTTGTGGTCTGGTTCAGTAGAGCCTTTTCTTGCAACCTAGAAGCTAGAACTTCTGCTGCATTTTTGGAGAGACCCAAATCACGCACAAGGTCATTCAGCTCTGGCTGACTAAACTTCTGAGGGGTTGATGACTCTGGTGTACCATCAGAAGAATCGTCGGAATCTGCAAGTATTTCTTGAGTTTCATGTTCACTCTCTTGGTCTTTGTCGCTTCCCTCCTCTTCAGCTGGAGACAACCCATTAAAAACTGGAACTGGTAGCTCATCAGAGTGCAAAGTAGGTCGAATTGCTGAAGGGATACTAGGATACGATATATTATGTCTGTTTTTCTTGCCAACACCCTTCGTATTGATCAGACAAAAATAACAGTCAGTTGTGTGGTCCTTCGGTTCTCGCCAGGTCATGGGAATTCCGAACGGTAAGCCCTTATGTTTTCCTTTTGTCCAGTCACGCAGCATTTCTTCGCAGTTATGACACACAGCATGTGGAGCCCATTTTTTGTCTTGGTCGCCAAGAGTAAGTCCGAAGTACGCTTTATAGCCGCGCCTCACAAACGATGTTATATTGCGCCTCTGACGAATAAGCGTGAAGTATCCACAAATATAACAGAAGGCATCAGGTTTGTTCACACATTGATTTCTCTTTGTAGCCATGACCAAATCTGAAAGAAAAAACAGACAAAATTATATCTCCCTATTGACACCATAATCGTGTAATTAATTAATTTGACCGCAAACGGCTAGAATGTAAAACCTCAAATTACATGAAAACTGGAGCATGCAGAACAAAACTGGTTTCAAATATGAAATCAGCAGATCAAAAATGGTAAGAAACAGTAAAGAAATCTCATGCAACTGGGAATTATAAAAAATTTGTTGTCCTGTGTAATCTATCATTGTGCAGATGTTCACTAATGTTTATGATTGAACTTCAGATCCCGAGTAACCTCTCATGGTGAAGTTCACTTGTCACAGGTTCCGGGGTTCACCAGGACCTGAGAAAGGAAGGGATGTGCGGGTGCCGGGTCTGGCCACCTTCACTGGCGAGTCCGTCATTTGGACAGTAAGCGCCCTCCTCGCCCAATGTAAGTCTAAGAGGTTGTGGGGTCCTCTATCCTGCCTGTTGTCAAGGCGCCGTGCGCATGGAGTCAAATTTTCAGAATTATCGTACACAAGCGCTTGGTTATCCTATTGGGGGGTTCAGACAGTATTCACAGTTAAGGAACTTAGTCATCCATTGTATTCAGGGTGTTGAAATATCATACTCAAGAGGTTTAATCATTACACATAAAGGATTTGGTAACCAAATTAAAGGGGTTTGGTCATCACATTTAAGGATTCCAACCATGACACCCAACAGGTTTAAGCGTGACACTTATTAATGGGGTTCGGTCAACCTATTAAGAGGGTTTAGTCATTAGACATGGTGAGCACTGTAATGAGACCCTGTTGTCAGGGTGGCTGTTGTACAGTATCTTTCTCCTGGTGGTGTAGCTGTGCCGCTGAAGGCTCCTGGCGGCGTAGTGAGGCTCTTGATGGAGCTCTGGATGATACTCTCCCTCACCTTAGTGACTGTCTACCGCTCCAACCTCAAGGCCATACTCATCATGCCCAGGGTCACCATCCCCTTCGACAGTCTGCAGGACCTGGTTACCACCGACCTACCAGTCTGGGTGGCTACCCAGTCTGTCCTGCACAATTTTGCCATGGTGAGGACCCTATGTTTTCTACACCAACAAAACTTTTAGGCCTGAATTCAGAACGCTGGTTTAAAACCACATGAAGGTTTAAACAAAGGATTGAGCGAAGATTGAAGATTGTTGGTATTCAGAATGCTGGCATGAGCCAACGCAAAGATTCAAACCGGGTTTGAGATCGGAATTGTCGATCCTCGCGTTAACCCAGCCTGGAGGCAGGATTAGCGGTCGACCCGTAATTCAAGAGAGTAAGTCAACATACATTTTGACAGAGAGTGAGCTTTTGGGTGCACTCGTCAAATTGGAAATTTTTTAGAGAGAAGACTGATGGTAGACAGGCAGAATCCTATCAAGTTTTATGACGACACGCAAATCAGACAATGATATATGTTTAGCAAGGGAGAGTTCCTTGATATTTTTCGTGATACGGAGCATCTACTTGACAGACCTGTTGGCTATGGTTCACCTCTACCTCCCATTCATCAGCTGATGATTGCTTTGAGATTCTTTGCAATTAATAGTTTCCAGGTAAGAAATATTCTGGTTAATGAATCAGTTATGGTAATGTGTTCCAACACATTCATGTTTAGGGTCCGTGAACATCAATCAGGTAAATGTAAAGAACGCTGACGATTCTTTATTTTGAGTATTTTTCTTTAGGAAAACTATTTTGATGTATTTTCAATAAAACAGAATCAATGCTGAGAGCATTTTGATTTTAATGTATTAATAAAGGAAAATCTTTTCTTAACATTACTAATCAGAGGAAATGTGGGGTTAAAAGAACAGAAAGTAACCTAACCTAACCAAACCGAACCTAGCCAGGCTACTGCGCCCTGCATTAATTCATCTCGCTTTGGTAATGAATATTGATACCTGTCCCGGATTATATTTGTAATTTGTATGAAATTGTTTTTCCTCTATGATTTTTTTTATCACATAACACAGCCACGTTGTAACAGTATCATAAATCATTGAAATTTGATCATAATTTGATTGCAATTATAGTAACAAACGTAACTTATGATGTGCAAGGAGAGATTTCTGTGTAAAAACTTGTCGAGTCATAGTTGCCTCTATAATATTGTAAACATTATTCTTGATGGTGATTGGTTGTCATAATGGTGTAACTGAAACATGATTAGCTGGAATTTCTGTGTTCGAATCCTTGCTCGTAATTTAAGACAATGCAACAGATTACCCGTTCCGGGGTTCAAGCCGATGTTCTGAATATGGGTAATCCACTGCAGGAAATCTCAGATCCATGAATACTGATTTGCACGCCTGAGCCGAGCTCAAATCCCAGGCTCAAACCACCATTCTGAATTTGGGCCTTTGTCTTCCATTCCTGAGCAGTTGCTTCATATCTGGGGTGATTCTTATTCTGTCCAACTGTTAGATACAGTGGAATCAAAGGCATTTCGTCTTATGATAGGCGGCGTCACACTGGCATTATTTCGTCGATTTTTTGGTCAACTTTAAAAAGATCGTCAATCTTTTTGTTGTGCACCGTCACACATGCGTTTATATCCAACTCCTTATTTTCTTATGTTCTTATGTAATATCATGGTAGCGCCACTCTAGCTGAACTAATTTTTACTGCACCCAGATCAAGATGTAACGAACTCCCAGCCCCCTCCCCCCCCCTTTCTCCTTTCACCAAAAATTGAAATCATCGTACTTTCCTTCCTTCTAGCATCGTGCGGCTGAGGGAGGGTGGCTTTCTGGACTATATTTTTCACCAGGCTGTTATTAACTCCAGCAAATGTCTCAAGCTGCTCTCTTCCATTCCCGACACCTCCCGCGCACTCGACCTTGGTGATTTCTATGGCATCTTCTTCGTGTATGGTGGAGGTGAGGGCGAGGCTCCTAAAGGTAGATTTGATTAGGAACATGGCGGAGTTTAGTACGTCTCTAGGAAGTAGTTCATCAAGTTTTATGCTGTATTACTGGCTGCAAGCTGACAAGGGCGAGAGACAAGTACATCATCCGCTGTACCACAGCAGTTGTTGAGATTTGCACAGGACTTGTGAGAAATATAGAATATAATTCTAAATAACCTAGTCCTAGTGACTCTGCTCTCCTGAACATGTAACAACACTTCAAAATGACATCGACATTAGAATGAGATACTACTGTGCTGGAATTCATTATTTTAACCTCAATTATATAAAAATTCAGAGTTAATTTTTAATACCCCGAGCCTCGATTGTCTGATCTACACATCTGGCTTTCCTCCGAACTTAGGGATGATGTTGGGGTGTGTGACCTTCCTGCTGGAGCTGCTGTTGGCCCCCTTCAGAGACTAGGTGAGACAGGAGACGTATCCCAGGTTCCCATCATCCTCATCACCACGATGGACCCTACAGTAGATAGTGACGAGCAATATCAACTATATCACTTATCGATTCATTCATTTCATATTGTTCTCTCGCTAATAATTCTTCACTCTTTTATTTTCAGTGTAAAGTGTCTCCTGTAATGTGTAAAGCATTTCCTCTTTTAGAGAAAAGTTTTATTTATTGTTTGCACTAATCCAAGTACGGTACCAGTGAGCTACCACTGTTTATGTATATCTTATGTACCAGTATAAATAAACAAGCATAAGGCTTTTTTTGTTTTATTTACCACCTGAATAGTTTCTACCGAAGACTACCTCTTCTCAACCATTACACCTTAAATATTTTGACAATACATTACTGCACTACACTACAGGGTACCACCATAATACAGCACTACGTACACGGTACCACCATAATACAGCATTACACTTGTACCTCAATAATACAATGAACTGACAGTACACATAAGTAGGTTACAATAGGTGTAAAATCCTATTTTTTAAAGTCTTGGAAACCACAAGTTGAACACGATGTGGAGATGTGAAGAAGCGTTGAGGATCTGGCGATTTAATGTAAATTTCATTAATTAAAAATTACCACGAGTTGGTTTACCTTCAGCTTCATTCATACGCCTAATATGTACTCATCTTGCTTTTTACAGTCGCTCATTTCCATATTCAATCAGGGGCGGATCTAGGAATATCAAAATGGGGGTCCAAAAAGATGTGTGGTGGAACATGGTGAGCACACTGAACTCATCTAGCTGGGGGGTTTTGAGAGGATACTGTAAGCCCTCCCCCCCCCCCCCCCAACCAAGATTTTTTTTTTTTTTTCATCTAACCAATATCTTGGGCATATTGAGGCCATGTGCACTTCTTATTAGGAGATATTCTGAGGTCAATTGTAATTACTTTTTATTAAACAAAAATGCCTGAGTACAATATCATTATTATTATTATTATTATTATTATTATTATTATTATATTTTCTTCCCACAGGCCCCAATGTGGATCAATGACTTGTGCCCGGATGGGCTAATACATAAAAAAAAAAAAGAAAAAAAGAAAAAAAATTCTGAAAACCGAAAAATTCCGAAATCCGAAATGCCTTTGGTCCCAAGGATTTCGGATAAGGGATTGTCAACCTGTATAACTAATAATACAATATGTTCATGCTTCTTATATTAATTGTCACTCATCCACTGTAGGGATCAAGCCAAGGTTACATGCAGTAGACACTATGATAAGACCATTATCAGAGGGTGATAAAGCATTTTCTTATGAACTATATTATTCCTCACATTCATGCTTAGTTTTCTGGCAACCATTCTGAGGGACAATACAGCTTGGAGAATTCTGATATTATCGTTGTGAACCCCAGCCGCTAAAACACACTCTGCACTATGTCATGATTACCTAATACTGTACTGTAATGATGTAACCTATTATGTCAAATAATGTCACACTTGATTGAGTAAATTGTTTCATGAATTTATTAAGAAAACCATAACATCTTTCCCTAGCTTAATAAGAAATGGAAGTACCAGAGCTCGAGTGTTGAACTGCGGACCCGTCGCCAAGTAAGGATGGAGAGGCTTTACACCATCCACCTTGACTATAGCGAGAACTTTCGTCCGGGGCTGTACATGGCACGTGAGAGATTTCTGAACATTTTGAGGTTTTTACACTTCTCCAGCAGCCAACTACTTTGGTCAAATGATCAATTACATAAATTACATGTAATTTTTTATGAGTTCAAGGACAGATTTCCAAAGGTTTTAAACCCATTTCAAAAACTTGTTATTGATAAGAGTTTGGGTTTGTTTCGTGGCAGATTGAGTTTTCGTCAATACATACCATCAAAGAGCAACAGATTCAAAATCAAACTTTTTGTTCTCTGTGATTGTGAAACTGGAATTATTTGTTGCCAAGGAATCGATCTCTCGCTCTTTCTCTACCAATAGTGGTGTCCCACAGTACAGAACCAATTGAAAAACCAAATGTGGTAACTGATTACACTGCGAATATGCAGTTGATTGATAAATCTGACATGATGATTGGTTCCATAAACTATCTCAGAAAATGCCTGAAGTGGTACAAGAAATTATTTCTGCAACTGGTTGACATGAGTCTTTACAATAGCTACTGCATGTTTATTGTAAATACAGGCAAGAATGTATCATTCCATGTGTTTTGTCATGGTCATGTGTGAACAATTATTAGTAAGATATGGCACACTGCAGTCACAACAGCCAGGTTGACGAGTACAAGCTACTCTCGGTCAAGGTCGACTTGGCACATCAGCATGGATCACACATCACTACTGCACTCCTCTACCACCTACACAAACAAGGAGGGTAGGTCAACGTAGGTGTGAGGTGTGTGTACTCATACAACACGGCGGTCAGCCAGGCAGAAGTTAGCATCAACCTAGTGCCAAGAATGCCAAGTAGCATTGTGTGTTGATGAATGGTACCGTTATTATCATAGTTTGAAGAAATATTGAAGTAAAGAGAACAACAAAAATAATGTCTCTTTAGTTTCTTTCCTTATGAGAAGAGCTCATGTTTTTTTACCATTTTGATGATAAATTCTGTTTATTTATAAGGAAAGTAAGTTTTTTATTTAGAAATGTGGATTAGGCCTACTGAGAATACCACAATAAAAAAGTGCAGTTCGTGATTTACCTCTCAGGTGCCATGGAAAATATCACAAAATGGGTGATGTTAATCATGCTATATCATGACACTCTCTCTCTCTCTCTCTGCATGCTGTCTTTATATATGATGTGTGTGTGTGTGTGTTGTACTGTATATGTCTCCTTGTCTGATGTGTGTTGTGTATTAGCATGTGTCTGTGTTTTTGTGTGTATGTGTGACTCAGTGCATGTGAGTGTGTCTGTGTGATGTGTGCTCTGATATAACTTAAGTTTCAACTCATTACCTGGAATGTTTATTTGTAATTTGTATTTGTGAATGTACAGAGAATATCGTAGTATGAACAGTGAAGAACATGAAACTAAAATATAGAGGACGTTCGTTTGTTCTTTTCATAGTAAGAGCAACTCTCAGTTATAATATTCCATTCTGTTTAGTTTGACTTGAAAATAAAAATTTTGTTTATCAGAAAGTGTGAATTAGGCCTACTGGACATATCACAGTAAAAAAAATCAATTGGTGGTCTACTTCCTGGGTGTTTCCGGAAAAGATCACAAAATGGGTGACACATAGCGAGGCAACCACTACTACTAGATCTCACAACACCGCTACATTTGATGATGTCATGGCCATTATTGTACTGCCCTTGCATGACTAAAGGGGAGTGAGAGGGAGAATTTTATTATGATTTTTCCAATCTATGTAACAAATTCAATTGAATGATATATATATATCAATTCCATTAGAATTTTTTTCAAATTTCAAATTAGTCTGTCTGTGAGGGGAACTGAAAATTTTCCTAGCTCGATATTAAGGGGTTAATCTTATCATAACACTGGCTAACAATGAATATTCTCCAGCATTTATAGTTTTTGAGATGAGACCGATCAATTTTTTAAAGGTTTTTGGCCTGTTATGGGTAAAGTCCATAACCTTTAAACATTTGATCGGTTTCATCTTCAAAACTAGACGTGCTACAGGAAAACCAAAGCACTTGAAGGGAAACTGGACCCGAAGACTTTTACCAAAGATGAGTTCAATGACCTTGTAAGAGACCTAGTACTCTCTAAAGAGAAAACAGAGCTTCTTGCCTCGAGACTGAAGCAGAAACACTTACTTGAAAAGAAAGTTCTAGTGCATCAATATAAAAAACGAAATATCGATTTGGCGACATTCTTTACAGGAGACGGTCCACTCTGTTATTGCCATGACATCATAGGACTTTTCACAACTTGTCACAGACACTCATAGCATCTGACTGGCACCTCTTCACTGATCCTTCACAGCAAAGCTTGAAAGCTGTTCTCCTGCATAATGAGAATAAACTCCTCGAAGTAATCCAATACAGCACTCTTTTTCCTTACATTTTAATTTTATCCTCTTCATCAAAATGATCGACTCGTTAGCCGCTTGGGGGATCGGTCATGTCTCTGTTACGCACTGTTGGCAAGTACTGGGCATGCACCGGCTCCTGAATGTACCTGAACCTGCTCCAGTGTTGGTCAAGTCTTGTCTTGAAAGAGCTCACACTCGGTGCCGTCACAACACTTTCGGGTAGATTGTTCCAAGAGTTCACAGCTCTCACTCCGAAAAAGTTTGCCCTCAAAGTTTTCTGGACTTGCAGCTTCTTCAATCTTCAGCTGTGACTCCTTGTGGGGCGAACGTCCGCCAGTTCCAAGTAAGGCCACTCGACTGAGTAGTGCCTCTTGAGATGCGTACACACCTCAATTAGGTCACCCCTTGCCCGTCTGTAGTATAAACTAGGCAAGTTCAGGCGATCCAATCTCTCAGGGTAGTTGAGGTGCCAAAGTGCAGGCACCAGTCTGGTGGCCCTCCTTTGAACATTTTCAACCAACTGACAGTCCCTAGCATCTCTCGGGGACCAGACAGGGTGACAGTACTCCAGATGGGGAAGCACTTCACTCTTCAAGATCGTTATGAGGGACGGACCTTCTAGATATCTGAACGACCTTCTTATAAGACCCAATAATTTATTTGCCTGATTTACCTTCTTCTTGCAATGGCCCGAGAACTTCAGCTGATTGTCAACATACACACCTAGGTCCTTCTCACATTCAGTCTCAAATAGTGCAGTTTCTTCATCCCGTTGGGACATATGCTACGCCTCCTTATCGTTGGTACACCCCAGGTGCATCCTCTTACACTTCGTGACATTAAATCTCAGCAGCCATTTCTTCGACCATTCTTGGAGTCCACAGAGGTCCTTCTGCAGCTCTTCACAGTCTGCTTGGTTCTTGATTTCCCGAAATAACTTGGTGTCATTGGCAAACATTTGTATGGAGGAGTGTACAACGTCAGGCATGTCATTTATGACACAAACAAACAACAGCAGGCCCAATTCACTGCCCTGTGGTACCCCGCTTGTGACAGGTACAGATGACGATTTCGTGCCATTAATCACCACACACTGCTTGCGGTCATGTAGAAAATCTTCTATCCACGCTAGGACATTTCCCCGAATTCCGTACCCTTCCAGTTTGATTATCAGCCTTTCGTGGGGTACACTGTCGAAAGCCTTGGCAAAATCTAGGTAAATATTGTCGATATTACCACCCCGTTCCAGAATATGGGTCCAAATATCCAATACCTTGAGCAATTGTGTTAAGCAGGAGCGCCCCGGCATAAAACCGTGTTGGCAATCCTTTACAAGGTTGTTTCGTTGTAGATGTTCCATTGCGGCATCTCTGATAATACTCTTAAGTACTTTACATATTATGCTGGTCAGGCTCACCGGTCTATAGTTGTTTGTGGAGTGACGATCGCCCTTCTTAAAGATAGGATTCACATAAGCCCCTTTCCATTCACTGGGGACCTTTTAGTCATCCAGGCATTTACAAAACAGGATCTTCAGGGGCTCGGCAAGCTCGTTGCTCAACTTTCTTACCACTCTAGGATGCACCATGTCAGGGCCGGGACTCTTATGGACCTTTAGCTTTGACAGTTTATTTCTAATACCCTCTTTTGTGAACACAATGTGGGTCAGTGCTGTGTCGAACCGTCTGTCCTCAAACGCAGGAAGGTTAATTGCATCTTCTCTTGTGAACACCGGACGAAAAGAAGCTGTTCAATGCCTCAGCTTTATCCTGGTCAGAATCTGCGTAACTACCGTCTTCAAGCCTCAGGTCTGATACTCCTAATCGCGTTTTTAATTTTGACTTTGCATAGCAGTAAAGCGCCTTTGGGTTTGAGATGACCTCGTTTGCAACCAGCCTCTGGAACTCCTTTTCAGCCCTTCTACATTCTATCTTTGCTTGGTTTCTGGCTCTTGCATACATCCTCCAGTCCTGCTCATCATTTGACCCAACCCACGTCTTGAATTTCTGGGTTTTCTTCCTAACTTTGTCGACTACCATATGGTTCATGTGTAGGGATCCCCTCATATTCCTAGAGGCACTGGGTTTGGTCCTGGGTATATATTTATCAATCAAATGGGTCACTTTACTAGTTATGATATTCAGCGTAGTGTCTGCGTTCTTGTGCCTTAATGAGTCAGGCCAGTGGATACCCCTAATGTCTTCCCTCATCCTGTTGTAATTTCCCTTGTAATATTTGCACCTTGGCCTGGCCTTATCCTGAACTAGGTAACAGTCAAATGTGAATGACAACACTACTGTATATGGTGACTGGTGCCAACTGGGGCAAGGTGTTCCAGTTTGGCCACCATACCCTCCTCGTTTGTTATGATGAGGTCTAGTGGCTTGGGTGTTTGCTCCCCTCTGTAATGTATCGGGTCTCTAACATTTTGGAGCAGAAAATTATCTCTCAGAGTTTCTACAAAAAGAGTAGCAGGGATATTTAAAGTCATTTGGGGTGAACTCGTTTCTCCAGTCGATGTCGCCATAGTTAAAGTCCCCCATGATAAGGAGGTGGCTAGGGTTGAGCATCGCTGCATTGTCTATTAAGGCTCTTAAGTTCCTTTGATTTAGTGGGCCACAGTTTGGGGATCTGTAGATACACCCGGCAATAATTAAGTCCCTTCAACAACAATAGTTCAACAACCCCTACAATATCTGGTTGGTGTACCTTCAGTAGTGTTTCAAACTCCTCTCTCTTATCAAGGAACGTGTCAGTATTAGTGTACATGACATTCAAGCTAGAATTTTTTCTCGGTAACGTCTCTGCTCTTAGTAGTAACACCCCCCCCCCCCCCATTCTTAGAACATGCAGCATTTGCTAAGTACGCTGTATTTTGCAGGGTGTGGTTAGAAGTTTCATTATTTACAAGGCACTCATCAATGGAATTTCTGTGGTGATCTCAAAATCATTGGTATGTTAATGAGAGTACAAGGAGGGTTCACGAAAATATGTTTGCTATGCCTATGGGACAGCTGTGCTACTGTGGATCATTTCATCAGATGTGCAGTGTCCAGTGTGTTTCTTTAGTTGATCCAAAGAAGATTTTCCTGCCACCTCTCCACATGCTCGGTTTAATTAAAAAATTTGTCAAAGCAATGGATAAGGCAAATTCAAGAGGGTTTCAATACCAAGTTGAGAAATTTCCCCAAAGCTAATGCTGCAAAATTAAAGGAGGGAATTTTTGTTGGGCCACAAATCAGGGAGGTTCTAAGGAATTGTGGCTTTGAAGAAAGTCTCAATGTATTAGAATTAAAAGCATGGCAGAATTTCAAATGGATCTGTGGAAACTTTTTAGATAATTACAAGTCTCCTGCATATAGAGATGGAGTCCAGAATCTGCTCGATACTGTATATATAAATGGGGAGCTGCATGTCCTTGAAAATACATTTTGTACATTTGCATCTAGATTTATCCCCCAAAATCTTGGCGTGGTGAGTGATGTGATGAGCAGTGGGAACGCTTCTATTAAGACATTCAGGCAATGAAAAATTGCTACCAAGGTTTCTGGAATGAAAGTGTGATGGCAGACTACTGCTGGATGTTGTACCGCAACAATCTGGACAAAGTTTGCACGAGGAAATTGTACTCAACGTTTTTAAGTTCATGTACATTTATTTTTCTATAAGTCTGTTCTACAGGCATTTAACCAAGTGTATGATGAGCATTGCAGTATTAAATTTCTAGTGATTATCCTAATATGTGATTTAATGATTTTTTACATCCTAAATCTTGTTAAAAAAAAATGTAATAAATAAAACCGTCGTACGTATATCGAAAACTGGACGTGCTGGAAAATAATACGCACAGATTTGGAATCAACGTTCAAAACAGGTTCAGAAAAGTGTGTTTAAATCTTTGATGATAAAAAAGTTTTAATTTGTTGGCCAGTGAATCGATTTGTTTTTAAACTGAGGAGTAACTCAAATACTGAAACATAAGTAATTTCATCCCATAAATTTTATTATAAACCATTGAAATCAATGTACAGGTGCAGTAAAAGTCCAAAAATCCAGATGCCAGAAATCCGGACCACCCGAGAATCCGGACTTTTCGAAAACTCAATTTTTGTTTTTTTAAATTTAGCTGGCTTTTGTGTGTATGTGCACATGTGTGAGTGCCACAGCTGCACAGCGACAACAAGCGACCACGCGGTCGCCACTTTAAAACGAGCAATCAAACTATAACAACGTATGTAATTATGAGTCCTACTCTTTCCATTTACAGAGTACTGTACAAGCCCATAATAATGGCTCCTAAAGTAGATAAACTTCGTTGTGTGAAGAGAAAGAAGAACACGTTGAAATTGAGTGACAAACTTGAAATAATTAAGAAACTAGAACGTGGTGTGAGCAATACTGTTCTAATGGATACATACGACATTGGAAAGTCTACAATTTATGATATAAAAAAGGCAAAGAATAAAATTCGAGAATTCACAGCTTTTTCTTTAAAACTGCTCGTTTTGATAAATGAAGCATGCTATATTTGCTAATGAATAAACTATCAAGATGTACCTGTTCATCTCTTCTTTATTCCTCCTTAAATTTGATTTTTAAAAGTACTGCATGAGAATCCGGAAAATCTGGACCGACCCAATCCTCAAGCAGTCCGGATTTTTGGACTTTTACTGTAGGAACATTACATGAAAGGGAAACATTATTTAGAGGTTTGTAATTTATTAAATATCGATCAGTAAAATAATTTATTAATTTATTTGAGGATGGATTATAATTATGCACAACTGAAGGTAGAGGAATAAAATTAACAATCATACAATTTATCAGTGTCCAACTCTTTTTGTTTCACCTCTTCTGTACAGCAATTTCACAGTATATATGCCATTTAAAAGTTGACCAACATTGGCACCTGTTCAGGCACATTTAAGAGCCCAGACATACCCAATATTTGTCAACAGTGAAGAACAGGCCAATTGCCTGACCTGCCAGTAAGCTTACATGTGGCAAAGAGAATCAGTAAGGATCACAAATGTGTGGCATCCAAGATTGTCTGCTGTTATTCAATGATCCAAAATTTTAATCATTACACTTGCTCAAGAAGCTCACATACTGTATTGACAAATATATCAAACACACTCAATTTATACTTCATACACACTCTACAGTATATTAGTACTGCAGGGTGCCACTCACCATGTCAAAGCCCTGAGCAAATATATAACCTTGTGCAGTGTGTACTGCCTGAGGGGGGAGAGTCTGAACAGAGTATT
Organism: Homarus gammarus; assembly: GCA_958450375.1. NCBI lineage: Eukaryota > Metazoa > Arthropoda > Malacostraca > Decapoda > Nephropidae > Homarus > Homarus gammarus. The sequence goes on along the minus strand of CAUDMG010002808.1, from coordinate 177,697 downwards.
CAGCTGTGGTGACCCCTGGGATAGCTTGAACTGCCTGCACAGCTTGCACTGTCTGTACTGATGTTCCACCAGTTCCGATGGCTGTCCCAACACCAGTTAGAGGAACAGTTGAACCAGATACCTATAAAATGTAACACACTGTAGAGTTAATATCTGAGTGAACTATCAGGCATGCATGTGTGTGTGTGTATGTACTGTACACTTTAGTGTAGTTCATACTGTATATATTTTATGCAATGATTTTGTCACTGCTCATTTTTGCATTTGTGTGGTGCACTGTAATTTGTTTTCTGTGTTTTGGTAATTCCTAATTAATAGGGTTAATGCTCCCACTATACAACCATAGAAACTGACTTATCATTTTACAATTCAATAAATATTTATATACATTACTCATAAAATTTATATCCATAATAAAATTGATTAAAAAACAAATTCCTTGAGATACTTCTCTATACAGTAGTACCCCGATTTACGCGATCAATTGAACCCACAGGGTACCGCGGAAAGTGAAAACCGCGTAAAGTGAACAACAGAACATATGGGATTAATTCCAATAGAGACTGGCCCCAAACTTCACTTTTTCCGACACAATACCTATGTTGTAGTAAAAATAACATCTAAATTTTATGATGGTATGCTCACACAATTAATATTTAAGAGAAATACAGTCGCCAGGTTAATGTCCATTCAAATAATGAACTCAAATCCCCCCCCCCCCCATCTTCCCAGCTCACTGGCCCCTACCTCTCTGAGAAATGGTTGGGTGAAACACTAGATTTTAACGTTTAGTAATAAATAATACCTCAGACTAAAGTTAGGATAACATAATTGACATTTCTGGATTCCTTGCAAGTCAGGGAATATTTTGAATGTAAACTTCATATATTTTGCACAAAAGATAAAATACTTGCTTTGTGTAAACCAAATTATTACATTAGATCTAAAATTTGTATGTCTAATGCAAAATCCATGATGTTTATATTCAAAATGATCATCATATTGTAAGAATTCCAGCAATGTAAATTATATTCTGGTCGAGTAATTTGTATGAATTTTATGAGCTAAAACAAATATCTTCAGTTAATAAAAAAAAAAAATATTCTTCACGACACAATCTGTCAATCAAAGTACCCCACCTTGCCTCTCCCCCATCCTCACACTCACGCCAGCTGAGTCGGTCGGTCCCAACCCTCCCCCCCCCACCTTCCCTCCCTAACAGAGAAATGTTGGGTGAAAAAACTAGATTTTAACTTTTAGAAATAAATAATACCTCAGACTAAAGTTAGGATAATATAATTGACATTTCTGGATTCCTTGCAGGTCAGGGAATATTTTGAATGTAAACTTCATATATTTTGCACAAAAGATAAAATATTTGCTTTGTGTAAACCAAATTATTACATTAGATCTAAAATTTGTATGTCTAATGCAAAATCCATGATGTTTATATTCAAAATGATCATCATATTGTAAGAATTCCAGAAATGTAAATTATATTCTGGCCAGGTAATTTGTAAGAATTTTAGGAGCTAAAACATATATCTTCAGTAAATAAACAAAGAAATATTCTTCAAGGACACTATCTGTCAATCAAAATACTCCGCCCTAGCTGGGTCGGTCCCTCCCTCCCTACCCCCCCCCCCCCCCACCTTCCCTCCCTACCAGAGAAGCTTTGGGAGAAAATAGTATATTTACATTTTTAGTAGTAAATAATAACTCAGACTAAAGTTAGGATAATATAATTGACATTTCTGGATTCCTTGCAGGTCAGAGAATATTTTGAATGTAAACTTCATATATTTTGCACAAAAGATAAAATATTTGCTTTGTGTAAACCAAATTATTGTATTACATAAGATCTAAAATTTGTATGTCTAATGCAAAATCCATGATGTATATATTCAAAATGATCATCATATTGTAAGAATTCCAGCAATGTAAATTATATTCTGGCCGGGTAATTTGTATGAATTTTATGAGCTAAAAAAAAAAAAAATTATACTTCACCGCGCATATGAGTAGATGCACCGCGGAAAGTGAGAGTCCGGTTCTGGCAAGGTACCGCGTAAATGAGAAATCGCGGAAAGTGAAACCGTGTAAAGCGGGGTAATACTGTACAGAAATTGTGGTACATGGATTACTTGTATCATTATGGAACAGTATATGGATTACTTGTATCATTATGGTCCAGTTGTATAATTATGGTACAGTACATGGATTACTTGTATCATTATGGTACAGTACATGGATTACTTGTATCATTATGGTATATGGATTACTTGTATCATTATGGTACAGTACGTGGATTACTTGTACCATTATGGTACAGTACATGGATTACTTGTATCATTATGGTACAGTACATGGATTACTAGTATCATTATGGTACAGTACATGGATTACTAGGATCATTATGGTACAGTATATGGATTACTAGTATCATTATGGTACAGTTCATGGATTACTAGTATCATTATGGTACAGTTCATGGATTACTAGTATCATTATGGTACAGTACATGGATTACTTGTATCATTATGGTACAGTACATGGATTACTTGTATCATTATGGAACAGTTCATGGATTACTTGTATCATTATGGAACAGTTCATGGATTACTTGTATCATTATGGTACAGTATGTGGATTACTTGTATCATTATGGTATATGGATTACTTGTATCATTATGGTACAGTAGATGGATTACTAGTATCATTATGGTACAGTACATGGATTACTTGCATCATTATGGTATGTGGATTACTTGTACCATTATGGTACAGTACATGGATTACTTGTATCATTATGGAACAGTACATGGATTACTTGCATCATTATGGTACAGTACATGGATTACTAGTATCATTATGGTACAGTATATGGATTACTTGTATCATTATGGTACAATACATGGATTACTTGTATCATTATGGTACAATACATGGATTACTTGTATCATTATGGTACAGTACATGGATTACTTGTATCATTATGGTATGTGGATTACTTGTATCATTATGGTACAGTATATGGATTACTTGCATCATTATGGAACAGTATATGGATTACTAGTATCATTATGGTACAGTATATGGATTACTTGTATCATTATGGTACAGTTGTATCATTATGGTGCAGTATATGGATTACTTGAATCATTATGGTACAGTATATGGATTACTTGTATCATTATGGTACAGTTGTATCATTATGGTGCAGTATATGGATTACTTGTATCATCATGGTACAGTTCATGGATTACTTGTATCATTCTGGTACAGTACATGGATTACTTGTATCATTATGGTATATGGATTACTTGTATCATTATGGTATATGGATTACTTGTGTCATTATGGTACAGTACATGGATTACTTGTATCATTATGGTACAGTACATGGATTACTTGTATCATTATGGTACAGTACATGGATTACTTGTATCATTATGGTATATGGATTACTTGTGTCATTATGGTACAGTACATGGATTACTTGTATCATTATGGTACAGTACATGGATTATTTGTATCATTATGGTACAGTACATGGATTACTTGTATCATTTTGGAACAGTACAGTATTACCCCACTTTACGAGGTTTCACTTTACGCGATTTCTCATACACGCGGTCCCTCGCCAGAACCGAACTTTCACTTTCCGCGGTTCATCTACCCATATACGCGCAGAGTGTCCGGCTCGATGCTATTTTTAGATTCGCCCCACCCACCTGCTCCCGCCTCCTTCCTCCTCCGCCTGGGCAAGCCGCGCGGTAAGGTTGTGCAGTGCATGTCTCTGTTGCGTTATCACTGACGTCATATGACGTATCGGACTGTGATTGGCCATGCATCCCAACCCCCCTCTGCTGCTAGCTGTAATTGGTTTAAAGTAATATGACGTGTCCACCCGGGGAAGGAGGGAGGGAGGAAAGACGACGCTTGACCTAGCCGCGGCAGTTTCATCCCTCCAGGCCACACCGTGTATACGTGCATCCATTGTTCTGTGAAATGGCTTTTGCCGGACCACCGCCACCAGAGAGAAACCTTTCCTTACCTGGACCCAGCCGCCCTAAGCCAAAGAAGATACGCCGTTCCCTAAGCTACGAAGTGAAATACCAGATCGTTCAAGATTTGGAGAAAGGAACATGTCAAGCTGATCTCGCGCTCCAGCATGAAGTGAACGAATCTACGATTCGTACTATTAAGAAGGATGCAGCCAAGATCAAAGAGCACATGACAATCACAAAGTCTGCAGGTGCTTCAATGATCAAGTATTCCCAGAACAAGGTGCTGCTAAAGGTGGAAAATTTGCTGGTGAGTTACTTGATTCGTCAGGCGCGACGCAACATGGCGGTGGACACGCGATCCGTTCAAGAGTACGCACGTGAACTGTACACAGCAGTGTCACGTAAGATGGGAATTGCAGAGCCCAAACCCTTCAATGTTTCCTCTGGTTGGCTGCATAGGTTTAAGAAGAGGAACAATATCACCAACATCAACATTGGTGGTGAAGAAGCGAGTGCTGACCGTGTGGCGGCTAGAGATTTTCCTCCGTTCTTACGTGAGGTTATGGAGGAAGGGCAGTTCACTGACGACCAGGTGTTCAACATGGACGAATCCGGCCTTTTTTGGAAAAAGCTGCCTACCAAGACCTTCGTTGTCTAGTCTGCCAGCAAGGTTCAGGGTCGGAAGTTGCAGAAGGAGCGCATCACCGTCCTCTTTACCACCAATGCCTCCGGTACCTGTAAACCAAAGTTATCGGTGATTCACACAGCCCGCAAGCCGCACGCCTACAAGAATATGGACATGAACAAGCTTAACACTGGCTAACCGCACGTAAGGCGTGGATGTTCTCTGCTCTGTCCCTCTCCTGGTTTAACGACTGTTTCCTTCCAGACGTCAAGAAATTCTGCGAGCAACAGAATGTTCCATTCAACATTTTGTTGCTCCTTGACAACGCACCAGGACACTTGCCCCTACTTATGAATCGTCACCCCAACGTAAAAGTGGTCTTCCTTTCTCCCAACACTACATCATTAATCCAGCCCATGGACCAGGAGTTGATCTGCAATGTGAAAGCTGCATACTCGGCAAAGAAATTCAAGCTCCTGAACGACTCTACCAACACCAAGGATGAGTTGCATAAGCTGGATGACACCGACAGCGAGAGTAAAAGCGACGAGGACAAGGAACAAGAGGTGGCGACTCAAGAAGTTCTCGTCAAACAGTTTTGGAAGAAGTTTAACGTCAAACAAACTGTAGACTTCTTGGTGGAGGCATGGGATCAGCTGTCTCTTGCTACGATTCGTCACGCATGGAGACATGTGTTGCATGGCATACTAGGTGAGAGGAGGAGTCAACCTGTGACTAGTGAGGTTCAGACTGTTGCAGTAGCAGTGGACCCTGCCAGAGAAGCTGCGCACAGTATTACAGCTGAAGGCTTCTCTGAGACCACCAACGAAGACATCCTGGAGGTGATCAAAGATCCTGAAATGACTGCCGACGAGATGTTGGAAGATGATCACGTCAGTGAAGAGGAAGATGGTGCGTCAATCTCAGAAGAACACAAGTTAACGCATAGTCATATTAAGGGTGCCATCGAGTGTGCAGAGAAATTGAAGCTCTTCCTTTCCAACGACAATGACGATGACCGCTATGAAGTCTTCCATACCCGGCTGGTGCAGGCTATGGAGCCGTACATCAAGGTGTATCAAGACAACATCAACACTAGCCGTCAAAAAAGCATTACCGAGTTCTTCGCCCGCAACCCACCACAGCCAGCCAGAGCCAGTGACAGTGAAGGTTGTATGTATATTATGTATGCTGGATTATATATCATGTATGTATATTATGTATGTGCTCCATTTATGTATTAGTTATTCAGCCTAGCTAGCAGCGTGTGGCAATGTTATTACCATATCCCACATGCTTAATTAATGTGCCTGGCGACGTATGGAAGCTGCTAATGTATCACTTGCCATACGTCGTCAATAGCAGTTGACTAAGGAGCTTAGCCGGGGAGTGCGCTGCTCCCCTTTGTGTACATACTCTTATCCAGTAAACCGAACCTACAAAACTATACAGGTGTTTGTGTTCTCTCCTGTATATAGAACTTATTATTCAGAACCTAACATGGCGCAGTGATCCGATCTTACTGGATAATTACGAGTGATAGTGCAAAGTTTGTGGAAAGCCGGCTATGGACTCTCGCTTGGGTCAACTCCCGCGCGTCACCTCTCCTCGAAGAATTTCAGCAACTTTGAGCAGTGTCAGTGACAGTGATTTTCTGTGAAGTGTTTAGTGCATTGTGTGTTTCGTGCCATTCATGTGTGACCTTGTTCTAAAGGATTCCCAAGGTATACGGCACGTTCTGGGCATTTGTAAGGAGTAGAGTTCAGTGCACCCGTCTCTGACCGCGTCCTGAGGGAAACTGGACTGACTGGGAGTCGCCGCGCCTCTCCCTCCACCCCCTCACAGCGCCGCCTCCACCCCCCCTCACAGCTGGGGCGAGACGCTCTACCCACCCGGGACACGCACATACATGTACTAACACTCGCTGACCGCGCGGCTTTTTTATATATATTTTATATATATAACCTACTTATCTGTGTATTTAATTAATTTTTTGTCTGAAACCTTGTTGATACGACGGGCTGACCGGTCAACACTGATTTAAGACATAGTACACAGATGAAGTAGCTATGTCTCATGCCTTACGTAGCCGTGGACCCAGCGTCTGGATGAGTCAGGCGGGTGATAGCCCCGCAGAGATGGATGACCAGGCCGGCCACGACGCTCCAGCCCCCACATCGCGCAGTCCCTCACCTCAATATTCAGCGTTGTCTCCAGAGATAATTGCTTTACTGAAGTTTATGAGAGATGAGAAACGCGAGGATGAAGCCCACAGACGTTTGGCGGATGAGCACAGAAGGCAAGCAGAGGCAGAACGAGACAACCAACGGAGATTGGAAGACAGTGAACGGTTTGAAGCCTTGATATCTCGCCTCACTGTTAACCAAGCCCCTGGCTCTAACACTGCCTCGGTACTGACTGGTTCAGATACCTCATCCATGCTTCCTTCACACCCCCCAGCCCCACCTAAAGCAGCAGCTCAAACGCCGCCCATCTTGAAGCCTGATGAGACTTTCCAGACTTTTCGTGAATGGCGGCGACGGTGGACTGATTATTCTACAATGGTGGATCTCCAGAGTTTGTCACAGCCTAAACAACTCATCCAGCTGCGTATGTGCCTGTCCTTGGAAATTCAGCATGTCTTGGAACATAAGTTGCAGGTACCCCCAACCTCTTTGCTGTCTGTAGAGGAGGTACTGGACGTTCTACAACGGCACATCAAAGGACAGCAGAATGAAGCTCTGCGCAGGAGGGAATTGTTTAGCTGTAGACAGATGGAGGGTGAGTCTTTTGATGCCTTTTACGTACGTCTTAAGAGAGCCTCGGAAGAGGTAGATATATGTCCAGGCCACCACCAGCAGTGCGAGGAGACCCAGTTGAGGCAGGTGATCCTGATGGGTGTTAAGGACGAGGAACTTGTCCAACGCCTCACCTCCCTCGACTCTTCCTCTTCTCTTAAGGATGTGTTGACGATATGTCGCTCCTATGAGGCTGCCAGGTGTGCCACCTCTGCCATCCGTGCTCCCCCTACAGCTGTACGCGCTGTGTCCCGGTACAAGAAGGACAAGAAGTCCGTTCCTACGCCTTCGCCCACCACGTCCACGCCCGGTTTATTTTGCAACAACTGTGGTAAGCAGCACGGAACACAGGTGTATCCAGCTGCTCAGTCTACCTGCAACAGTTGTGACCGTAAGGGCCACTGGTCACTCACAGTACGGTGCCCAGCCAAACGCGTCCAGTGCAATGTGTGCGGTCGTCTGGGCCACTATGACAAGTGTTGCCCTTCCAACACACCCAAGGGACCGCGTCGGCGGAAGCTTCAGCCCCCCTCCACCAGAGAGGGCCGCCCACAGTCTTCCAATCAGAGGTACGACGACTCTTGATAACGCTCGAGCCACATTAGGGATGTGTGCTCCCTCCAGCGTCCCAGGACCAAAGTCCCCCAGTACATCAGTGTCATTGTGACCTACCGCAGTGCTTCATCCCGTCTTCAGATGCTGCCCGACACCGGCGCTGATGCTACAGTCATCGGTCCCCAGCATTTGCAATGCTTGGGGCTCTCTCCAAGTGATCTAGGACCGCCCCCCAAGGATCTCCGCTTTATGGCAGATGGTTCACAGATGACCCCGGCCCTGGGTTCACTCCAAGCACAAGTCACCTTTGGCAACAGGTCGTGTCAAGCCTGGATTGATGTGCATAACGGTGTCCAGACTCCTTTGCTGTCCTACAGACATTGTCAGGAGTTGGCCATCATCTCCCAGGACTTCCCCAAACCTATTCTTGAGGTAAAACACGCCAACAGGGTGCAAAAAGGGAGCAGCAACGACCCTGCTGCCGCTCTACCCCTGCCTCTTGCCAGTGACACCTCTCCTTCGGATGCTCGGAAGTACTTCCTGAAGGAATTCAGCGACGTTCTGGTGACCAAGTCCGCTCTGGAATCCAAGCCTCTCAAGAAGATGGCAGGTCCCCCCATGAGGATCCACCTGAGGGACGACGCGAAGCCATTCGCTATTTACACCCCTCGACTGGCTCCCCTGGCCTTCCGCGAGGCGGTCAAAAACGAGCTGGACTCCATGGTCGCCCAAGAAATTATTGTACCAACCGGCGATGACCCGTCTCCATGGTGTCACCCGATGGTTGTCGTCGCAAAACCTAAAGGTGGTGTTCGGATCACCACTGACCTTTCCAAGCTCAACAACCAGGTGTCTCGTCCTGCGCACCCTTCCCCCACGCCCTTTGCAGCTATACGCAGTGTGAACCCGAAGGCGCGCTTCTTCACGACAATGGACGCCCTGTGTGGATACTGGCAGATAGAGCTTGCCGAAGAAGACCGACCACTCACAACTTTCATCACCCCGCATGGACGTAACAGTTATTGCCGTGGCCCCATGGGATTCGCCGCTACAGGAGACGCTTTCTGTCTTCGAGGTGATATGGCTCTACAAGGTCTGGCAAACTGCGTGAAAGTGGTCGACGACATACTCGTGTACGACGAGGATTATATGGATCACCTCTGCCGTATCTACGAGGTACGCAACAGGTGCCGGAAGCACGGCATTACCCTAAATGCCGACAAGTTTGTTCTGGCCAGCTCTTCAGTTGACTTTTGTGGGTACACCCTCTCAGGGAATGGTATCGCAGCTGACCCGGAAAAGGTCCGCGCCATTACGGATTTTCCCACCCCTGCTAACCTGACCGACTTGAGGTCCTTCATCGGTCTCGTCAACCAGTTAGCAGAGTTTTCGTCGGACATCTCCGCAGCTGCTCAACCACTTCGCCCCCTGATGAGCCCCAAGAGGACATTCCTGTGGACCCCCGACCACGACAAGGCCTTCCAGCAAGTGAAACAGGCCCTGTCTCGTCCACCTGTCCTCGCCACGTTTGACCCAGCCTTGCCGACAGTTCTGCAGACAGATGCCTCACGCTTGTATGGCGTGGGATACGCCCTACTGCAGGATCATGGTGGAGGGCAGTTCCGGCTCGTCCAGTGTGGCTCGCGTTTCCTCTCTGACACTGAGACCCGCTACGCCACTATTGAGTTGAAGCTGTTGGCTGTGGTTTGGGCGATGTCCAAGTGCAGGTTTTACCTCATAGGCCTGCAACACTTTCACCTAGTGACCGACCATCGCCCGCTTGTCCCGATCCTCAACCACTACACGCTAGACGCCGTTGAGAACCCTCGCCTCCAGCGTCTGAAAGAGAAGCTCTCGGCGTACATCTTCACTGCAGTGTGGCGTGCTGGTAAGGAGCTCTGCATCCCTGATGCCTTATCCCGCTCTCCTGTCAGCCGCCCTACTCCAGAAGACCATGTACTCGACGCCGACCTCGCTCTTTCCGTCAGGACTGTGGTCACTCTCCATGCCGTCCAATCCCTTCGTTCGGACCTGTCACCAGATGACGACAAGGCAATGGAGGACCTTCGAACAGCGGCCCGAGATGACCCTTCCTATGTCCGACTCGTCGAGTGTGTGAGGAATGGATTTCCTAGCAACCGCTACGATCTTCACAACACCCTGCTCCCGTATTGGAAACTCCGCGATGAACTCTACTGCGACGGAGACCTTGTTCTGTACGGAGCACGTGTAGTTGTCCCTGCTGCATCACGTCCCCACGCCTTGGCCCGCCTTCACGACAGTCACCGTGGAGCTGAGGCCACCAAACGACGTGCACGACAGACTGTGTTCTGGCCCGGCATCAACTCCGACATCTCCAATGTTGTCCGTGCGTGTGAGCCCTGCCAAGTATTACAACCCAGCCAGCAGCAGGAACCCTTCATGAGTGACGACAACCCCACCCGCCCCTTTGAGTCTGTGTCGGCCGACTTTTTGTGTGTCAGGAAAGTCCTTCCTCGTCATCGTCGACCGTCTCTCTGGTTGGCCGGTTGTCATCAAGTGCGGTAATGACACGACGTCTGCCGCCACCATCAGCAAGTTCCGCCACTACTTCCGTGACGTGGGCGTTCCTGTACGCCTGCGAACCGACGGAGGGCCTCAGTTCACAAGCCGGGACTTTGCTGTGTTCCTTGACCGATGGGGAGTCCGGCATGTGTTGTCATCGCCCCATTACCCGCAGTCCAACGGCCACGCTGAGGCTGCTGTCAAATCCCTGAAGCACCTCATCCTTAAGGTGGCCCCTTCTGGGAACATTGACTGCGAGGCCTTCGACAGGGGTCTTCTTGAACTCCGCAACACACCTAACTACACCGGACGCTCCCCTGCCCAGGTTTTGTATGGACGCCCCCTTCGTTCTTGTGTCCCTGCTCACCCTCAATCCTTTTCCAAGGAGTGGCAGGCCAAGACAGAGGATTGTGATCGCCGAGCCGCCGAACGTGTTCAGGACGTCGTCGCCCGCTACAATGACCACGCCCGTTCTCTCCCCAGGTTGAGTGTCAGCACCCAAGTCCGTGTTCAGGACCCGACCTCCCTACGTTGGGACAAAGTAGGCGTAGTCATGGGTCTCGGCAGGTCACGGGACTACCAGGTGCGGTTACCCAGTGGTCGTGTGTGGTGGAGGAACCGCCGTTTTCTCCGCCCCGTAACAATGCCTTCTGCTGGCCAGTGTTGAGTCCCATACCCTTCCCAGTGATGAAGTCCCTCGACGCTCAGAACGGATCCAAAAGAAAAGGTCCGCTCAAGACTTTGCTATGAGCGTATAGGGGGGAGGGAGGTGTATGTATATAATGTATGCTGGATTATATATCATGTATGTATATTATGTATGTGCTCCATTTATGTATTAGTTATTCAGCCTAGCTAGCAGCGTGTGGCAATGTTATTACCATATCCCACATGCTTAATTAATGTGCCTGGCGACGTATGGAAGCTGCTAATGTATCACTTGCCATACGTCGTCTATAGCAGTTGACTAAGGAGCTTAGCCGGGGAGAGTGCTGCTCCCCTTTGTGTACATACTCTTATCCAGTAAACCGAACCTACAAAACTATACAGGTGTTTGTGTTCTCTCCTGTATATAGAACTTATTATTCAGAACCTAACAAAGGTGACTTTGAGGGATTTGTCAGAGAAACCCTGACAACTGTAACTGATAGTGATGGTGATGCACCTAGTAATGGTGATTCACCTGAGGGCCAGTAATTTGCCCTCTGCCTCGGAACCAGCCTCCATCCCCGTATGCCGACCCATCTCTTCTACTAACGTAAGTGTTACACCTAACTTTTAGTTTTCCTAACCAAACCTAACCTTTATTTTTCCTAACTTAACCTTTATTTTTCCTAACCTAACCTCTTCTATATTACTTGTTTGTGCATGCCATCATAAAGCTAAGATAAAATTTTTACTACAACATAGTTGTGTGTCGTCAAAAAGTGGAGTTTGGGGGTCGGGCCAGTCTCTATTGGAATTAATCCCATATGTTCTGTTGTTCCATTTATGCGGATTTCACTTTCAGCGGTACCCTGTGGGTTCAATTGACCGCGTAAATCGGGGTACTAGTGTATATGGATTACTTGTATCATTCTGGTACAGTACATGGATTACTTGTATCATTATGGTATGTGGATTACTTGTATCATTATGGTACAGTACATGGATTACTTGTATCATTATGGAACAGTATATGGATTACTTGTATCATTATGGTACAGTATATGGATTACTTGTATCATTATGGAACAGTACAGTATATGGATTACTTGATAATTATGAAGTATTGTATAAGAGTTTAAGAGATAATAATCTTCATGGTGATGGCATCTCTAAAAAATTCATCAGTCATCTATGTGCAGCCCAGCTTGACTGACATAAGTTATCAACCGAGAAACTTTTCACAGCCGACTACTGTACTGTATATTGTAATCATGAAACTAATGCACCAAGACATACCTGTACAACATGACCAATGGGAGGAATATGCCCCTGCATGCCTCCCACGACTGGGATGGTCACTGCCTGCTGTCCTCCCACGGTGATGTACTGAGGACCTCCTACCATCCCACTGCCAACCTTGGAGGATGCAGAAAGAGACAAAAAAGTCATAATAAGAAACAAATAGCCATACAATGTACAATATTACACTCAGTGGAAATACAAACTATCAGTTCTGTTTAAGGTTAAATGAGTCAAGAATTTTGTACAGGTAAATTCATTATTAAAGATACTGTACTGTATATGCTACACTATCATGACAATGATTTCCAAACTTAAGGGCACTACATCTATAAAAGTGTATAAAAACTTATTAATAATACAATTTTACATCAATGTTGCAATGTAGGTATAGGAGTGTACAGTAACATTACTTGTTGTACTGTAGTGACCCTTTTGTCACTTTATTCCCTTGTCTTGCATCACTCTCCAACTAATTTCCCTGTAAAATGATTATCATTACATGTACAGCATTATATATTATCATTATGACAGTATTATTTAGATTTACAGTTTTTCTTGTAAAAGACTTAACCCTTAAAAGGCAGCCATCATAAGTGGAAGTTAGCTGTAGGGATGGCAGCCATCATCAGTGGACATTTCATATTCCTTAGGTTCCATTTTTGCACATATGGGGGTAGAGTAGGTAATCCTTTACCAATAATTAAGGGTTAAAAACATATCTGCAGTATTGTCATTTTATTACATGTAGGAGAATGCTTTTTATTTCTAAGAATGTATCTCCCTATTAATAATGGTAATTATTAGGAATATCCACTTTGAATTACTGATTTTCAATTTACACAAATACTTTCAGGAATGCAACGCTTCTGAAAATGAAAATGCTCAAAAGCTCTCAAGTTTATAACAACTTAACAGGAAGACTTCAGTATCATACCTCCTCAATGGATGTTGAAGAGGTGTTGCCTTGTGCATGAGAGAGTGCCAAGCTGCTCCCACATGTAACTCCTTCCTCTTCCTTCAATCCAGATGCAGCAGTTGCTATGGCTAGAGGGTCCAGCACCTGTACCTACAATATACAATAGGGAGTGTAATTAACACCCGGGATAACCTGAAATTTATTTAATGAGCCTATCACTCGCTTTGTTTGGAGCCTGCAGAATGACCAGAAATTGCAGACGTCTAGCTTTATACCTAGGTAAGTTAATGCCTAGCATTAATTTGCCAGGCAATTAAAACAACCAATAATTACAGTATTACCCCGCTTTACGCGGTTTCACTTAACGCGATTTCTCTTATACACGGTGCCTCGCCAGAACCAAACTTTCACTTAACGTGGTTCATCTACTCATATACGCGGTGAGGTATAATATTTTATTTTTTTTTATTTAGCTCATAAAATTCATACAAATTACCCGGCCAGATATAATTTACATTGCTGGAATTCTTACAATATGATGATCATTTTGAATATAAACATCATAGATTTTGCATTAGACATACAAATTTTAGATATAATGTTTACTCTGAGTAAATATGTTATCTTTTGTGCAAAATATATGACATTTATATTCAAAATATTCCTGGTCTTACAAGGAATCCAGCAATGTCAATTATATTATCCTAACTTTAGTTTGAGGTATTATTTATTACTAAAAAGGAAAATATTCTGGTTTTCCCACACATCTGGTAGGGAGGGTTGGTGGGGGGGAGGGAGAACCGACCGACCATCTGGCACGGTGTGAAGAATATATATTTTTTTTTTATTAACTGAAGATATTTGTTTTAGCTCATAAAATTCATACAAATTACCCGGCCAGAATATAATTTACATTGCTGGAATTCATACAATTTGATGATCATTTTGAATATAAACATCATAGATTTTTCATTAGACATACAAATTTTAGATATAATGTTTACTCTGAGTAAATATGTTATCTTTTGTGCAAAATATATGACATTCATATTCAAAATATTCCTGGTCTTACAAGGAATCCAGCAATGTCAATTATATTATCCAAACTTTAATCTGAGGTATTATTTAATACTAAATGTTAAAGTCTAGTTTTTCACCCAACATTTCTCTTGTAAGGGGGGTTGGTGGGGGGGTTGGGACGGACCGACCATCTGGAGCGGTTGGAAGAGGGGGGGGGGCAAGGTGGGGTACTTTGATTGACAGATAGTGTCGTGAAGAATATTTTTTCTTTTATTAACTGAAGATATTTGTTTTAGCTCATAAAATTCATTCAAATTACCAGGCCAGAATATAATTTACATTGCTGGAATTCTTATAATTTGGTGATCATTTTGAATATAAACATCATATATTTTGCATTAGACATACAAATTTTAGATAAAATGTTTTCTCTGAGTAAATATGTTTTCTTTTGTGCAAAATATATGACATATATATTCAAAATATTCTTGGTCTTACAAGGAATCCAGCAATGTCAATTGTATTATCCTAACTTAGTGGTTTTCCCCCAAAAATTTCTCAGAGAGGGAACAGCCAGCAGTGTAGCGTGAGAAGAAGGGGAGGGAGTTGAGTCCATTATTTGAATGGACATTAACTTGGCGACTGTATTTCTCTATTTCTCTTAAGTATTAATTTTGTGCATGTACCTTCATAAAATTAAGATGTTATTTTTACTACAACATAGTTATGTGTCTTCAAAAAGTGGAGTTTGGGGGTCGGGCTGGTTTCTATTGGAATTAATCCCATATGTTCTGTTGTTCACTTAACGCGGGACCCTCTGGGTTTTATTGACCGCGTTAAGTGGGGTACAACTGTATATATATATATATATATATATATATATATATATATATATATATATATATATATATAATATATATATATATATATATATATATATATATATATATATACAGACAGACCCCGACTTACGACTGCTACGACCTACGACCGCCTCAGATATAGATAAAAAAAAAATTTTTTTTTTTTTTTGTTTTGTTTTTTGCAAATGACACGCATTTTCTATACCGAAACGTTTCCAGTTAATGTAGTCTCCATGTATAATTAGAAAATTATGAGGGCCCCATGTGCATTCAGCTGACTACATTAAAGGTAAGTGCTCAGTCACACTGTAACCATTCCTCATTATTCATTACTTTCACTGTACTGTAACCATTCCTCATTATTCATTACTTTTACTGTACTGTATTTCATTGTAGATTATTTATTAAAAAAAAAAAAAATAAAAAAAATAAATAAATAAATTTTATCTATGTCGAACTTACGACCATGTCTGACTTACGACCTGGATTTGGGTCCCTAACCCCGTCGTAAGTCGGGGTCTATATATATATATATATATATATTATAATATATATATATATATATATATATATATATATATATATATATATACAGTAAGTCCCCAAGTTACGTACATAATGGGGACCAAAAGGTTGTACTTAACTCGAAATGTACGTAACTCGATAATTTCCGCGAGTTTCTTTGGAAAATCCTGTGCTGTTTTCCAATCAGCACTCGCCGCCTCACCAGTCACTCGAACATTATGCAGCTTATTTCGCACCTTCAATCGGTTAAACCACCCATTGCTAGCATTGAATGTCACAGTATCATCAGGGTGATCTTTCTTTAGGTCGTTGAAAAGACTTAGGGCTTTCTCCTGAATCATACTGAGACACAGAGGCTTACGTTTTTGTGTGCAGTCCTCGATCCACAGCGCAAGATATTTTTCCATTTCTTCCAGAACCTTCCCTCTTCTTTTAGTTATAATCGTAGATTGCATTGGCACTGCAGATTTCACATGTTCCTTGATCTTTTCTTTGCCCTTATCAATTGTATTAACAGTTGACCGACTCAGGTTAAATTTGCGGGCAACATTGGTCAACTTTTCACCACTTTCAAGCAGTTTTATTATGTCCATTTTTACCTCTAGTGAGATTGCGTGACGTTTCGTAGCACTCCCACTGGCTTCACCACTCTTACGCTTTACACCAGTCATTGCACACAGAGTAAAGTGTACAAAATAGGGCAGAAATTCACAGGAGAAGTACTGTATGCACAATGACCACACTTGTTGTTTTGGTGCGTCTAGCGTGTCGTCTGCATGGTCAGTGATAGTGGCGGCGCGGTGCGGCTGGCTCGCCCGCCAAATTTAAAAATTGCTCGCCCTTTTAAGACAATATTTTTGCAATTAAAGACTTCAGAAACGATGTACGTATCGGCCGTTTGTACGTAATTCGGGGACGAACTGTATATATATATATATATATATATATATATATATATATATATATATATATATAGTTAACCCTCACTTTACGCGGTCCGGCATTACGCGTTTCCACGTTAACGCGGTGCCTTGCCAGAACCTCACGTGCTCAAATTAAGCGGTACGTGAACCCCATTACGCGGAGTGTGTCCGGCGCGACGCTATTTTTAGATTCGCCCTACCCGCCCGCCTGTGCTCCTCGCCTCCTCCCTCCGCTTGGGCAAGTGGCGCGGTAAGGTTGCGCAGTGTGTGTCTTTGTTGCGTTATCACTGACGTCATATGACGTATCAGACCTGTGATTGGCCATGCATCCCTACCCCCCTCTGCTGCTAGCTGTAATTGGCTTAAAGTATTATAACGTGTCCACCCGGGGGAGGGAGGGAGGGAGGAAAGACGACGCTTGACCTAGCCGCGGCAGTTTCATCCCTCAAGGCCACACCGTGTAAACGCGCATCCATTGTTCCATAAAATGGCTTCCGCCGGACCACCACTCCCAAAGAGAAACCTTTCCTTACCTAACCCTTCGGCACTAAGCCAAAGAAGACACGACGTTCCCTAAGCTACGAGGTGAAGTATACCATCATCCAAGAGTTGGAGAAAGGAACAAGGCAGGTTGATTTGGCGCGCCAGCATGGTGTGAATGAATCTACGATTCGAACAATAAAGAAGGATGCAGCCAAGATAAAGGAGCACATGAAGATCACAAAGTCTACAGGTGCTTCTATGATCAAGTATTTTCACAACCAGGTGCTTCTCAAGACAGAAAAATTACTTGTGAGGTACTTGGTGCGTCAGGCGCGACGGAACATGGCGGTCGACACGCGCTCTGTTAAGGACTACGCACGTGAACTGTACATCGCAGTGGCACGAAAGATGGGAATTACAGAGCCCAAACCCTTTAATGCTTCCTCTGGGTGGTTACAGAGGTTTAAGATCCAGAACAAGATCACCAATATAAACATTGGTGGTGAAAAAGCGAGTGTTGATCGTGCTGCGGCTCGGGAATTTCCTCCGTTTTTACGTGAGATTATGGAGGAAGGACAGTACAGTGACGACCAGGTGTTTAATATGGACGAATCTGGTCTTTTCTGGAAAAAGCTACCTTCCAAGTCCTTCGTTGTGAAGAATGCCAGCAGGATTCGGGGCCGGAAAATGCAGAAGGAACGCATCACCGTCCTGTTTACCACCAATGCCTCCAGTACCTGTAAGCTCAAGTTATCGGTGATCCACACAGCACGCAAGCCGCACGCCTACAAAACCATGGACATGACCAAGCTAAATGTCCACTGGCTGACCGCACGTAAGGCATGGATGTTCTCAACACTGTCCCTCTCCTGGTTTGATGACTGTTTTGTTCCCGATGTAAAAAAATTCTGTGAGCGACAGAATGTGCCATTCAATATTTTGTTGCTGCTGGACAACGCACCAGGACACTCGCCCCTACTGTTAGATCGTCACCCCAACGTAAAAGTGGTCTTCCTTCCTCCCAACACTACGTCTATATTACACCCCATGGACCAAGAGTTAATCTGTAATGTAAAAGCTGCATTCTCAACAAAAAAATTCCAGCTCCTGAACGACTACACCAACACCAGGGAAGAGTTGCGTGACCTGAGTGACACCACCACCGATAGCAAGAGCGAAGAAGATGAGGATCAACAGTTGGAACAGCAAAAAATACTGTTCAAACAATTCTGGAGAGTATTTAACATCAAGAAAGCTGTGGACTTCTTGGTGGAGTCATGGGATCAGCTGTCTATTGCTACAATTCGTCACGCATGGAGACATGTGTTGCATGGAATACCAGGTGAGAGGAGGAGTCAATCTGTGACTGGTGAGGTTCAGAATGTTGCAGTAGCAGTGGACCTTGCCAGAGAAGCTGCGCAGACTGTTACAGTTCCAGGCTTCTCCGAGACCACCAACGACGACATCCTGGAGGTGATCAGAGATCCTGAAGTGACTGCCGACGAGATGTTGGAAGAAGAACACGTCAGTGAAGAGGAGGAAGAAGGTGCGTCATTCTCCGAAGAACACAGTTTAAGTCATAGTGATATTAAGGGTGCCATGGAGTGTACAGAGAAAATGAAGTCCTTCCTTTCCCGCGACAATGACGATGACCGCTATGAAGTCTTCTATACCCAGCTGGTGCAGGCTATGGAGCCGTGCATCAAGGTGTATCACGACAACATCAACGCCAGCCGTCAGCAAAGCATAACAGATTTCTTCGCCCGCAACCCACCACAGCCAGCCCAAGCCAGTGATAGTGGCAGTGAAGATGACTTTGAGGGATTTGTCAGGGAAGCCCTGACAACTGTAAGTGACAGTGATGGTGATTCACCTAGTAATGGTGATTCACCTGAGGGCCAGTAATCTGCCCTCTGCCTCGGAACCAGCCTCCATCCCCGTATGCCGACCCATCTCTTCTACTACCGTAAGTGTTCCACCTAACTTTTAGTTTCTCTAACGTAACCTTCATTTTTCCTATGTTAACCTTTATTTTTCCTAACCCAACCTCTTCTATATTACTTGTTTTTTCATACCATCATAAAGTTAAGATAAAATTTTTACTACAACATAGTTATGTGTAGTCAAAAAGTGGAGTTTGGGGGTCGGGCTGGTTTCTATTGGAATTAATCCCATATGTTCTGTTGTTCACTTAACGCGGATTTCACTTAACACGGGACCCTCTGGGTTCAATTGACAGTGTTAAGTGGGGTACAACTGTATATACATAAACTTTTTATTTATACTTATGTGTATGTGCAATACTATATACGTACATATACACTTTTACTCTTAAATCACTACTGTAATGTGATACAGGTGATTAATTTTTATCTCTTGTGCAAAATACATGACGTTTATATTAAAATTACTCGCTGTTTTACAAGGATTCCAGCAACGCCAAGCAGATGGGAGAGAGGGTGGGAGCAAGCGAGGGGGCGTGGGGGTAGTATGTTTGACAGTTGGCACAGGCCCAGGTCTAACGCGTGTATATTTATCTGTTCTAAGGTGACTAAGCTTCTCTCTAATAAAAAGCCAGTGAAATGACCTGGGTGAATATAATTAACATAGCTGGGATTCTTGTAACATACTGATTAATTTGAATATAAACATGCTATAATTTGCACTAGACAAAACAATTTTAGTACCGTAATCAAATTATTACATGTGCACTCCAGCTTTGCACTAAGAAATCTATGTAAATCTACCCAAAAATACAGTTGAAAAACTTTTTTATAAAATGTACTACAGTACTGTACACTAATGTACAACAATTTTTATCTCTTGAGCAAAATATATGACATTTATATTCAAATTATTGGCTGCCTTGCAAGGATTCCAGCAATGCAAATTATAATCTCCTAACTTTAGTCTGAGATATTATATAAGATAAAAACTGAAAGCCTAAAAGCCTGGCTGGGGGGGGGGGGGGGGTGTGGGTGGGGACTGACGGCTCCGACACCCAGCGAGGGGTTGGTGGGGAGTTGAGGTGATAAGTTTGAGGCGAAGGTCTCTGTGTTTATTTAACAGTCCTACTAAGCTTCTCTCATTTTAAAATGCCAGTCATATTACCTAGGAGAATATAATTAACAAAGCTGGGATTCTTGTAAGATACTGATTTATTTGAATATAAACATGTTGTAATTCGCACTAGACATAACAATTTTAGTACCGTAATCAAATTAGTAAATGCGCAGTCCAGCTTTGCACTAATTTATTTTATGTTTCTTTTAGTATGGTGTGTTAATGTAAATGGGTGAAAATAAATGAAGAAATTTATGTAAATCTACCCAAAAATACAGTTGAAAAACTTTTTATAAAATGTACTACAGTATTGTACACTAATGCACTACATTTTTTATATCTTGAGCAAAATATATGACGTTTATATTCAAATTAATCTCTGTCTTGCAAGGATTTCAGCAATGCAAATTATATTATCGCAACTTTAGTCTGAGATATTATATAAAATAAACAAAGAAATCACCAAACTTTTGTCTGGGAACACAAGGAGGGTGGGAAGAGGGGGGGGGGGGGACAGAATGTCTGGCGTTTGTTTATTTATTTATTTGAGATAAGATTTGACAGTTGGCGCTGAAGGCCTGCCTGCGTGTTTATTTATCATTACTTAAGAGTGACTAAGCTCTTCTCACAATTTTCCACCCAAACAACCTGGGTTAATATAACTTACAGTGGAGGGATTCATGTAAGATAGTAATTTATTTGAATGGTTTTTTTTTTCAATTTAAATTTTAATTGTTTATTCCTTGATAGAGGAAGCGGGATCCTAGTTCTGTCACTTGGTACCCCTGTACCATAACACCAGAAGCAACTGGCCAGTGTCAAAAGTATATACAATCATCCCTTGGTTATCGCGCCTAATTGGGACCCCGCTGATAACGAAAGTACAGAACCTATGGGATTTATTCTAATTGGTTCCAGGCACCCAAGACCCAACCCCAAGTTTCCCATTTTACGACCATTTATACCCACTAAATATATATATAATGTTATGGTAAATATCATAAACACACATAGGCATGACTAGGTTTATTACAAAATGATGAAAAGGGTACGCTTAATACTGTAGTCCACAAAACATGTAGCTACGCTTTTTTTTATTTGGTCCCCCGTCATACGAGTCCGTTTTCTGTCACATCAGGACGCCTGAGTCCTCCGTTTTCTCTCTTAATCTTTGAGTGCACCAGAAACTTTACTATTTTTAGTAATGCCACAGAATTTGAAATTGCAACCCCAATTGCAACTTGCAATTGTTGAGGCAACTAGATATGTCTGATTACAGCAAATGTGTTATTGTCAATTTGTAGGTGAAATATTTTATCCTCAATAGATGTAGGTTAACATTTCACCTGTAGGCAAATGCTTAGAAAAGCCTGAGTAAGGAAGCATATTCCTTAAACACATAATATCTGACCAGTATGGGGAGGATCATCGTGTCTCCGTCAGGGGGTCGTGGAGTGGTGGTCCAGCAGGCGTCACTTTTTTTTTTGGGGGGGGGGGGGGGGCGGTGTTGGGGGCCACGGATGTATATGCGATCGGACGTTAACCGGCGCATGACCAACTGGGTATATATGTGTATATATATATGTATATATGTGTATATATATATATATATATATATATATATATAATATATATATATATATATATATATATACACACAGTTGTACCCCGCTTAACGAGGTCAATTGAACCCACAGGGTACCTCGTTAAGTGAACAACAGAACATATGGGATTAATTCCAATAGAGACTGGCCTGACCCCCAATCTCCACTTTTTGACGACACACAACTATGTTCTAGTAAAAATAACTTCTTAATTTTATGATGGTACATGCACACAATTAATACTTAAGAGAAATAGAGAAATACAGTCGCCAAGTTAATGTCCATTCAAATAATGGACTCAACTCCCTCCCCCTCTTCTCACACTACACTGCTGGCTCTTCCCTCTCTGAGAAATTTTTGGGGGAAAACAACTAGATTTTAATAAATAATACCTCAAACTAAAGTTAGGATAATATAATTGAAATTGCTGGATTCCTTGTAAGACCAGGAATATTTTGAATATAAATGTCATATATTTTGCACAAAAGATAACATATTTACTCAGAGTAAACATTATATCTAAAATTTGTATGTCTACTGCAAAATCTATGATGTTTTTATTCAAAATGATCATCAAATTGTAAGAATTCCAGCAATGTAAATTATATTCTGGCCGGGTAATTTGTATGAATTTTATGAGCTAAAACAAATATCTTCAGTTAATATAAAAAAAAAAATATTCTTCACACCGTGCCAGATGGTCGGTCGGTCCCTTCCACCCCCCACCAACCCTCCCTACCAGATGTGTGGGAAGACCAGAATATTTACCTTTTTAGTAATAAATATTACCTCAAACTAAAGTTAGTATAATATAATTGACATTGCTGGATTCCTTGTAAGACCAGGAATATTTTGAATATAAATGTCATACATTTTGCACAAAAGATAACATATTTACTCAGAGTAAACATTATATCTAAAATTTGTATGTCTAATGCAAAATCTATGATGTTTATATTCAAAATGATCATCAAATTGTAAGAATTCCAGCAATGTAAATTATATTCTGGCCGGGTAATTTGTATGAATTTTATGAGCTAAATAAAAAAAAAAAAAAATATTATTACTTCACCGCGTATATGAGTAGATGAACCGCGTTAAGTGAAAGTTCGGTTCTGGCGAGGCACCGCGTATATGAGAAATCGCGTTAAGTGAAACCGCGTTAAGCAGGGTACAACTGTTTTGAATAAAAAAAATTTTTTGTCCCAATTATACATGTGCTAGTATGAAGACCATGCTATATGTGCCCATCACTCTAACTCTTCTCATGTTTGTTCACAAAACTTTTCGGGCTTCCGCCCTGGGTTTTCTAATAACTCTCAGCATGAAGGACAGGGTTAAGTTTTTCTCTTCATAACTCTATTTTATTGATGTCCTCAGTAGCGGGTTCAGCCTTTCCAGGTGAACTTCAGTGAGGCTGCTAGCCTTAGTGATCCTTCTGGACGTTGACCTCCCGGTCTTACTAGCAATCCAGAGTTATGTTGGGATGGACCTTGTATCCTTAATATGGGTTATATGAGAACCATTCAGAGTGGAATTCTCAACGATGTTAGCCAAAGGAGCGCTATGGTAGCAGCTCAGTACTGTCAACCCTTCCGGGTGATAATGCTCACTCAGGCACTTTCGGTAAAGCTAATTAATTGAAGAGATGATGTCTGTGCACCCTGATTGGCAACAAATAGAGAACTTGATGATCCCTCAAAATAAAAATGCTCTAAATGAAGTTAGTTTGATTAAGAAACAAAGTTCATTGAGCTGAGGGATAATTGAGATAAGAGAAGGGAGAGGTGTTTTGATATAGTGAGTTAGTTGTTTATGATTGTCACACTGGTGACTTATATAACAATAAGAGATATTAATTAAACAACTTACTAAAATATCAGTTAAGAGTCATATTGATTATGTTTCTGAGACAATGTAATCTGCCTTGTATTATTATGATGGTACAATGTGAGTCATAGTGTTCTTCCTAGTTTAGATGAGTGATGTGCAAATGGAGGAGACCATGGAACTGTCCCTGGGGAACTAGTGTTGAGTGAGGAGCTAAAGGACTGGAAAGTTCAGCTCATACACTACATACAACGAAATGTCCGTCAGTAGAGGATGTGAATTCAGTAGTAGTATTTTTCCCAGGACCCAAGGGGACCTTACTACATGTAATTATCAAGGATGTAGAGCAGCTTGGATTACCAAGTTAGATCCTCATTTGGCTTGCATAATTCATAGCAGCTGTGTCTCAGACAACCTGTTTTCACCAATGGATTGTGCAGTTTATGATAAAAA
The DNA here is from genome assembly GCA_958450375.1 of Homarus gammarus. NCBI lineage: Eukaryota > Metazoa > Arthropoda > Malacostraca > Decapoda > Nephropidae > Homarus > Homarus gammarus. The sequence continues at coordinate 153,535 of CAUDMG010002808.1, read as the reverse complement.
TTAAAAAATTAATCAAGCTGCAGGAGATAAGAAAGAATTATTGCAGATCCAAATTAAATATAGGTGGAATAAGGCCTTGAAGAGTAAATTTCTAAATGTAAAACACTGGAAAGATGCCAAGTTGGCAGAAGGTTTAGAAGTATGGGTGATAGATAACAGACTTAATCCCCAATTAGACCAACCTGCTTCTGCTAAGAAAAGTAAGTTATTGGATAGTCTAGATAATGAAGCAGTAAGAAGATTACAAGAACCTCTACCTAGTCAGTCTGATTTTAGTGGATTCCAATCAGGATGAGGAAGTTGCCTCTAATCATAGTGTTCAGTGTCTAGAGCAGGGAGAACCTGTTGAGACTGACTTCATCCTGACCCTATTTTGGCAACCACTTCCACCTGAGGCAAAAGTGTTGGTTACTATGAGTGGAAACAAGCTGCTATCGACTGCCATGCAGCTGATGGATAACTTTGAGTGTAAGGATGATCCAAACAGGCCTTCGGTAACATTGATAAGATCTAAGTCTTCTTTGTTTTCGACCACATCTGAGTCTGTGATTCTTTATTCAAGGTATTTTATGATAATGTTTCTAAACTTCCTGATCTCTGAGCACTTACCAAGAGACAGGAAGGGCAGGCAACTGTGGGTCATCATTCATTGTTTTTAGTAGGTGATACTACAATTTCTTGGCCTGATATTTACCCCAAAATGATCTCTGAAATAGATGAAGTCTAGGCTAATATAATGAAAGATTTAACATTCATTCCCTCAGATAGGAATGCTCACAAGTTTATTTTTTTTAAGTTCCAATTTAATGACAAAAAGAGCTCCCTATATGAACTTTCCCAGTATTTGTCATCTTAAAAATATGCTGACATAAGTTATGAAATAAATTTAAAACCAGTTGCTTCTGCACTGTTGCAGGAAGAGTTAAAATTTAGGAAGTTGGCAGCGGATATTTGGTCTGCAATTATGATGTGTCAGTTACTGACTAAGTATGTTCTGGACTATGAGGACAGTTCAGAAGTAGACAGATGTTTTGCTGCTGCTATACAAGGGATTCCATATTCCTTGTACAAATCAATCATGGAAATGTTGTTGAAAGCTAGCCACTAATAATGCTTCAAGTAGTAGTGCTTATTTATTGCTACGTTCTTCCCCTCTTTCTCCTGCCTTGTTTGATGAACAAACATTAGTTAAGTATAGATCAGCTGTTGAGCAAGCTATTAATATTACTGTTCCCAGGAGTCCTAAGACCTTTAGGAAATATAAAAGAGGAAGGTCTAACAGGGGAACAGGACCAGCTGCTAGGTTCAGTTATCAACCTAGAGGAAACTTTAGAGGAGGAAACAATTCAAGACGTAGTAGGGGTGGCCGTTTGGTGAGAAGTGGAAGGAGACCTTATTCCACTACATCAGCGACCACTCCCTCCCAATGAAGCCAGACAGCTGGGTCGTCTAGGGGGTTGGAAAAACAGGTGGGCTTCTTCCATATGGGCTTACAAGACAATCAAATGGGGCCTCACATGGCCTTGGTTGAGGCGCCCTCCCCTAGTGTTACCAATACAGGGTCAAAAACCAACCCCCTTACTCACAGAATTTGTAATTCAACTGTTAAACAGAGGTGTGATAGAACTGTTACAGTCAGAGAAATGTTTCGTGTCTCGCCTATTCCCAGTCCCCAAGAAAGGCAGCGACAAATTGAGGTGGATTTTAGATCTTTCCTTCCTGAACAAGTTCATTACCAAAACAAGTTTTAAGATGCCTATTATCAAGTGCCTGTTGCTCCCAGGTACAGAAGGTTTCTAGTGTTCGCAGTGTGGGATGTAAGATTTCAATTCACAGTGATGCCATTCGGCCTGACAATTGCCCTAAAGGTGTTTACAAAACTGGCAAACATCCCCAGAGAGATCCATGCGAAGGAGGGCATAAGAACTTTTGCTTATCTAGACGATTGGCTGATAGTGGGAAACTCTTTCAAAGACTGTCAAAGGGCGACCCAACGTACACTAGTATTATTTCAAAACCTAGGATTAAAGATAAACCAGGTCAAATCAAATCTCATACCATGTCAGAAATTGGATTGGTTAGGTCTCCATTGGGATAACAATCAGCAGTCAGTCAGTCTACCAGAAGCAAAAATAACAGATGTGATAAACCAAGTAGAAGCCTTTTGTGTAAAGCAAGAAGTTTCTTGGCACGATGAGAAAAAAAAAAACAAAAAAACTACTTGGTCTGTTGAATTTTGCCACAATAGTAATTCCTTTGGGCACGTTAAGGAAGAAGCAACTAACTTATCTGGGGTCGAAATTGCTTCAAAGAAACAGAAATATTGATTCCTCTCTCCCTATTCATATCAAGAATCATCTGTCATGGTAGACAAATTTGGACAATCTAATCGATTCATCTCACTGGGTTCCCCCTCAAACAGACTTGGTCATTTGTACGGACGAGTCCGAAATAGGATGGGGATACTATTCCTCAAAAGGAGAGTTCCGTCAAGGGAAGTGGAGCAACTCCCTATTAAAAAAAAAAAAAAAAAAAAAAATCAAAGTTTGTGTAAAACAAACACTTTACCTCAAAGCAACTCATATACCGGGAGTACAAAACAATTGGGCAGATGCGTTGTCCCATCTCAGGCCAGTATTGACGGAAACAGAATGGTCCCTAAAGATATTGAAATTCAAGAGTCTAGTGAGGAGGTTTGGGACTCCGCAAATAGATCTCATTGCCTCACAAAACAATCACAAGATGCCAACTTATGTATCTCTGGAACGATTGATTCTTTTAGGAAATGATCTACTTATAGATTGGAACAGTTTGAATTAAATTTATCTGTTCCCACCTGTGAAAATATTGCCCAAAGTGTTTCACAAACTCAGATCCTTCCAAGGCAAGGTCCTCTTAATTGCACCATATTATGTACAGGAACTGGACATGATGGAAAGAGAAATGATCGGGCCTCAGCGCTCATGCTACAGGTTGTACCTCTCTAGTCCGGCAACCTCGGGACCTGACCGGTGCCGGACCATGGAAATTCACCCTTTTCCTGGATAGATAGTGACTTGTGCTTATGCCTGGAAGCACTAGCACCACTTTCTCTGCGTCATGGTCTCTTTGAAGACATATTGAAGGGTTAAATGTCGTATAGTAGCTTCTCAAATTTCGTGAGTTTTTAATTCAACGTATTTTATTGGAACACAAAAAACAAAACAATTAAAAATTTTGACGGCGGAAACTCGAATTTCGACGGGTTTGAAAGGCTCACCAATGTTCAGACGTGCACAATCGTGTAAACAGCGTCATTTCTCTTATGTACAAAGGATTCATTATTGTTTATTACTGAATGTCTTTTTGATTGAATTAATGTTTATGTGTGTAAAATGAACAATACAATTCATTAATAATACGTAGAATATTAAAACACATGGAGACGAGACGGCATTGTTTTCGTTGTTTACAAAACCAGTGACTGACTGGTTCTACATATAAAAATGAAGAAAATAAGACCCTGGTTGTAGCTGTAGTAAAATTAATATGGTTGTTTTAAGTAATGTTATTTAATGTTAATAATGGAACAATAGAAGTAGCTAACGATAATGGTAAAGAAAAAAAGAGCGATCGCGTATGTAAGTGAGCACATGTGAAAACATATCGTCATTACTCTCAATAAGAATATGAAAGCAACACTTATTTACCGTTCATATATATTTTAATTAATGTTTCTGAATTTTTTTTATTGAATTAATGTACGTGTGTGCAAAATTAACAATACAATTTATTAATAATAAGTGGAATATTAAAACACACGAGGAGACGAGACAGCTGCCGGCATTGTTTTCGTTAACGCTTACAAAACCAGTGACTAATTGGTTCTACATTTAAATTGAAGAAAATAAGACCCTGATTGTAGCTGTAGTAAAATTAATGTAAAAAAATTAATATGAGTGTTTGAAGTAATGTTATTTAATGTAATAAATGGAACAATATAAGTAGCTAACCATTAATGGTAAAGAAAAAAAGTGAGACTGCGCGTATGTAAGTGTGCACATGTGAAAACATATTATCATTACTCTACATAAGAATATGAAAGCAACACTTATTTACTGCTCATATATATTGAAGGGTTAAATGTTGTACTCTGTATAGACAAGCAGAGAGAGAGAGAGAGAGAGAGAGCAGCCGAACTGCCGGATGTAAACAAACCTTAATTTCCCGCGGCTTTGTTGTTTGTTTTTTTACGGGGATTAGCCCACCCGGGCATAAGTCACTGACCCACATTGGGGCCTGAGGGGGCGAAAATTTAATACTCTTATAATAATAATAATACAGTCGGCCCTTAACATACGCGGGTTTATAATACACGGATTTGCAAATACGCGGATTGCCCCGCCGGAGGAATATTCTGTACATTGAAGTAATTGAAGTACATTCAAATCGCACGCCATTCAACTCGCGCGCGGCACCGAACACGGGACACCGCCTGCTCCCGCAACCTCACAGAAGCACGCATAGCTCTCCCTCACTCAGTCAGTCTCGCTGTAACCACGCTTGTGTTGACATCAGCATTGCAGTTGCAAAAATATTACATTTCCGTGAATGTATTATATCAAGCACAGTATGAATAGAATATCACTAATATAAGAGTATTTTAACCGAAAACTACTAAAAAAACGAGTAACATATCTTGAACATCGGAAGGCTAGGTAAAGTATTTTGTTTTCATTAGTTTATCCTAATTTACATTGAAATGCATTACGTTTCAGCAAAACTACTATTTATTTCTGAGAATATGGAAATGTAATATTTTGCTGAAATGACGTACGTATTACAGTGGAAAGTGACGAAAACAATGACTCGCTTTCTTTCGTTCAAAAGATGTTACCGTAATCGCTTCTCGAATGGTTTTCAGTTAAAAAACTGTTGTATTACAATAATATTCTATCCTAATTCACTTGTGATGCAACAGTTTTTTTAACTGAAAACCATTCGAAAAGTGATTATGGTAACATCTTTTGAACGAAAGAAAGCGAAAGTCATTGTTTTCGTCACTTTCCACTGTAATATGTACGTCATTTCAGCAAAAATATTACATTTCCTTGAATGTAGTATATCAAGCACAGTATGAATATATCATCATTGTAATATAACAGTATTTTAACCGAAAACTATTAAAAAAACGAGTAACATCTCTTGAACATTGGAAGGTTAGGTAAAGTCTTTTGTTTTCGTCATGTATTTTATCCTATTTTACATTGAAATACATCACGTTTCAGCAAAACTACTATTTATTTCTGAGAATATATTCATTCAGGCACAGTTTAGGTAAAATATACATGTGCTGTAACATTTTTTTAATTGAAAACGATTCAAAAAACACGCACCCTCTAGCCCTGTTCAAGGAGAAGACTGGGAGGAGCTGTTTGGTGCTTAAGACGATGACAAGGAAAATGATTTTGATGGATTTTAATGAAAATATTCAGAAAGACCCTGGCACTGTCAAGGAAAGTGGCTGCTGAAGGCTTCCGGGACATGGCAGAGGACGAGATTAGGGAGCTAATTGAAGAGCACGACACTGAGCTGACCGAGGAGGATCTACAGGAGTTAGTAGACTCAGGCAAGGAAGAGGAAGCGAAAGGGAAAGAGGATGAGGAAGAGCACCAAGAAATAACGTTGGAGAAGTTGGGGGGAGATGACCAGGAATATTGAGGCACTGAAAAACCTAGCCTATAGTATGGACCCCTCCATGGTGCGTGCCCTGAAATTCATGCGAGGGATGGATGACGTTTTCACTCCATACAAAAACATCATGGAAGAAATGAAAGAAAGAGACGACAACTCCCCATCACCATGTTCTTTGATCACCGAAGGAGAGATTTAACACCATCAATCACTGGCGGCAGTGAGGAAGCAGCTGAATCCACCGTCGCCCCCACTTCACCACCCGTTATGGAATTGAGTGACGATGAGCCCGATGACCCCCGACCTGTCGCCGAGGATAGGTACTGTACAGTAAAGTGAAATTTTTATCTCTTCTTTTTTTAATAGCTTTTCTTGCCATGTTTATTGTTTGTAAAAATGCACAGCACAGTACAGTTCAGTACTGTACATAGGAAGTGGAGGTGCAGTTATTCACAAAACATTTGTGTTCATTGTCGGCAGTAGTGACGGGGAGGAGGCAGAGGAGGTGGAGGAGGGAGCGAGTTGGGAGGAGTGGTGACCTTGAACGCGGGAGCAGGGACGAGTGGAGATGCCAGCCAGTACATTACGGGTGTATTAATTGTTTTTATAGCTATTTTTGCATTTTAATATTAAATATTGTACATTGCATTTCAACAAAACTACCATTTATTTCTGAGAACATGGAAATGTAATATTTTTGCTGAAATAATTTACGTATTACAGTGGGATAAAATTGTGACGAAAGCAATGACTTTCTTTTTCTTTCGTTCAAAAGATGTTACCGTAATCGCTTTTCGAATGGTTTTCAGTTGTGGGATTATAAGGTTAATGATAGGATAGAATATTATTGTAATACAGTACGAGTACAACAGTTTTTTAATTGAAAACCATTCGAAAAGCGATTACAGTAAAATCTTTTGAATAACGAAAGAAAGCGAAAGTCATTGTTTTCGTCTTTCCACTGTAATACAGTGACCCCTCGTTTAACGAACACCTCGGTTAACGTAATTTCGATTAACGAACTGCCTTCCATAAGGATCTTCAATTCGGTTAACGAAGTTCTTACGAACCGACCTCAACATGTTTTCATTTGCACTGACCGGGCAACCAGCTTTAGTATCAGTCCGCCAATACATTAATTGGTTCTAGGGCTTAAATTCCTTACTATTTTAGTAAATATCAAGAAGTTTATACTATTCAATAATTTTAAAAGTTTAATATTCAATTTTTTAGTCAATTTAGCAATTATTGAACATAATTGAAGGTAAAGTGACTAGTTTAATGCGCGGCATCCAGCCTCTTAACACAGCAAACAGGAGTTATTCTCTCTCTGTTTTCACTGGAGGTAACATCTTGCTTGAGACTCTCTTCAACTAAACGCTTTTTTTCTGTGTTTCCAAGCAAATTATTGGTCATTTTGAAATATATTTTACATATTGACAATATATAATGCGGTGCAGTGTTGATTTAAAGAAAATAATCTTGAATTACACCAGAGAGCTAAAATTTTATGGGTGAAATGGTGCCATGGGGTGACTTCTCTTCCACCCCAATGCCTTCTCTTCTTCCTTCTCCTCCACCCCCATTCTAAATCCCATCATCATCATCATCATCCAGGAGCCTTCTACATACACACCTCAAAGTAAGTGAACTTTTCTACCATTTTTGTTGAATTAAGGAAATTTTCGGTGAGCTGGAACCAATTACCCAAAAACCCATTAAAACAATGGTTTCGGTTAACGAACGACCTTCTGGAACGGATTGAGTTCATTAACGGAGGGGTCACTGTATGTACGTCATTCCAGCAAAAATATTACAATTCCATATTTATTTCTGAGAACATATTCATTCAGTCACAGTTAAGGTAAAATATACTTGTGATGTAATATTTTAATGAAAATACCAGGTATTTAGAAATACGGTATTGTAGTTTTCTTTTGTTTCAAATTTAATTAACAAAGATTGATGTTTCAAATGTAATGAACAAAAATTTATGTACAGTATCTATAAATAAACTTTAAAAAATGAATACTTTATGTTTTACATCGTCCTGTGCTACCATACCATGCATTTAGCTACTTTGGGCTTGCTATGATGACGCAAGAGATCTGCCCTAGCAACTGTACCGACACTCACAGCTGGTGGTGTGTTGGTGTGACATTTCCATTGTTTACTGGTAGTTACTGGTAAATATTTTTCAACCTAACGAAACTATTACCCGTTTAGAGGTCGACCCCCAATTTTTTGCCAAATAATTGGTCTTAAAAACTTGAACTACACACAGGTATATACAGTAAATAAGGACATGGGGGGACTAGGTTTTTTTTTTGGGGGGGGGGGGGAGGGGCAGCACATATACGCGGATTTTTAACATCCACGGGTATCTCTGTTACGTAACCCCCGCGTATGTTAAGGGCCGACTGTAATTCAGATAATAAAAAGCTGCCTATCTACCTATTGGACAACCTAAAATCGTTCCGGACCACGGGAGTTTCTGGACCACAGAATGCCGGACTAGAGAGGTACAACCTATACTAGTACTGGGCACTTTCCTCCAAACATGTTGTCCATTTTGCTGGCCGCTGGCCTGACGGGCCAGCAAGCAGCAGGATTTCGGCTGTTGCGAGAAATAGACAATGGTTTGGAGGTGAGGTTTGCTGGACAAGTTAGTGCTCAAACGAGTTTCATATTAGGTGTAGAATATTCATGCAATAATTTTAATAAATCATGAAACAACAACAACTTAAAACGGTGACATGTTTCTATTTATTCGTCACTTTAAAGCTCCTTTAGTATTATTGAATCATTATTCAGGGTCTTCTTTGACCAGCCAGCCACCGCCACTTGCAAACAAACTTCACGACGCACCCAATGTCTTGTCTTTAGCTTTTGCAGATGTTTCATATGCTTCAGCAATTGAAGAACTATAGCAAAATCCTGCAAGTCCACAACAGTAGTAACAGAATCCAAGGCGAACCTTGTCTAGGCGCTCTGACGCTTTATTGCTGCTTTTGTTGGATTGGGCAGACACACCAACAAAACATCCCAGTGTGATGCAAACGTCTCTGTTTTGCTGGCCGGACCATGTTTGCCCAACATTTTGGGAGGAAAAGTGCAAATGTGCCGCCGCCTTTAGGCGTATTACATTGCTCATTTAGAAATTTGCAAGTGCTTATCAGACTACTTTCTAAGCTAGAGGGCTGTTCATTGAAGTAAAAGCTGTGGCTTTCTGTCTCATGCAGAATCAAGTTTAATAATGGATCGATTTGTTATAGAACAAAAGTGCTCTGATAATGAGCAACTATCGCAGGCCCGGGTAGTGGATGGATAAGAAACGAGTGATCAACAGATAAGCGTAAGTGAGAACCAGGCCTCCAGAGAGAGAAAAACACGAATACAAGATGAACACAAAGTTTCAAGAGAAATGGACTTATGAATTTTTCTTTGTGCTTCAGGGTACTAATCCACTTTGTTTAATTTTCCAAAAAGTGTCCACTGGTTTTAAATGCAGTACTGTAATTTAGAACACCATTTCTGAACCACCCATGTGAACTTCAATCAGTTTTACCCGCCTGGAAGTGACCCGAGAAAAAACAAAATCAAACAACTTACTACCCGTACTTTGATCACAGGACAGCAGTAACTCATTCACAGCTCTGCCTCTGCCAGTGAGAGTTTGACAGTAGCAAGAATCGAGATTGCATGGATCTTGGCTCAGCATATAAAGGCCTTTCCCAATGCTGAGGTAATTAAAGAGTGTATTTTAGCCTCAGCAGAAATAATGTATGCTGTCTTCAACAACAAAGATGCAATCCTAAAGCAAATAAGAGGACTACAGCTTTCAGGAAATTGGTAATGACATTCATGGACAGTTAAATGTGGATCTCTCAGCTACACCACGTTTTAGCTTTGCTGTCATGATCGTGATGACGGCTAACCTGAAAACCTTAAGGATTCATATTACGCTCAAACGTCCACAAAACCTTCCGAGTCCCCCAGTGGAAACGTCCCCCGTTTTCTCTGTTTCTTTTGAATATAATCCGCGGATTTCGTAGCAGACGCTGTATGTTGGGACCTGTTGCCATCCAACCCTTTGTAATCAATTTAATTTTGCTTTTGATAGCTCAGCCAGAGCATTATTAGTGAGGATAATAGTAGGGAATGAAACCGAGTTCATAGTCTCAGTTTCAACGTCAGAGTGTACAGTAAATTAATTCATCGAAATAGAAGTAGGTGGACTCCCTGGCCTATTTTGAGTGAAGGTGCCGCGGGCATTTCTACGGTTAGTAAGTGCCCGTCCCTTCACCCATACAGGTAGGCCATTCCACTGTGTTGTAATTCGCCCTTCTTTAAGTGATTTGACCCAATTAATAGTTGATTGTGCAAGTGTTACCGTAACGTTGTTGATATGCTCTGAGTGAAGTCATATTTACATCTTTAACGTCCCCTGAAATGCGATGTCGTTGTCACAGTTACTGAGTGCCCGTCCCTTCACCCATACAGGTCCCTAATGCAGCCTAGGCCGCGTCTGTAGCGTGGATGTTGTATCCACTATGTCTGGGGAGATGTCCGAGGTCCAGTAGGATCAGTTACCTTCGTGAGACCCGGCCGTCAGACACTTCAGACTACCTATGGCCCCCATAGCTGGCTCGTCTGGCCCTAACGCTAGGCCTGGGAGGTGACCCCGGATCACCAAGCCACACACCACTACCAGCCCCCATCATTGGTGGATGAGTGTCTAACTCAGTAGGGCTATTTGTGTGGTGGGGTTAATCCACTGGGATCTTCAGAGTCCGTCAGAAAGTACTCCATGGTGGCAGGACCCCATAGCGGTTGCTTGAGTATCACTCCTGACGACCGAGTGTTGTAGTGGCAGTTGCCCCTGGTCTTTATGGTGCTAAGTGACTATAAGAGTTATGTGTTATTGAGTATGTCCACCCAGTAGGGTTGGGAGTGTTATTGAGTATGTCCACCCAATAGGGTTGGGAGTGTTATTGAGTACGTCCACCCAGTAGGGTTGGGAGTGTTATTGAGTATGTCCACCCAGTAGGGTTGGGAGTGTTATTGAGTATGTCCACCCAGTAGGGTTGGGAGTGTTATTGAGTATGTCCACCCAGTAGGGTTGGGAGTGTTATTGAGTATGTCCACCCAGTAGGGTTGGGAGTGTTATTGAGTATGTCCACCCAGTAGGGTTGGGAGTGTTATTGAGTATGTCCACCCAGTAGGGTTGGGAGTGTTATTGAGTATGTCCACCCAGTAGGGTTGGGAGTGTTATTGAGTATGTCCACCCAGTAGGGTTGGGAGTGTTATTGAGTATGTCCACCCAGTAGGGTTGGGAGTGTTATTGAGTATGTCCACCCAGTAGGGTTGGGAGTGTTATTGAGTATGTCCACCCAGTAGGGTTGGGAGTGTTATTGTGTATGTCCACCCAGTAGGGTTGGGAGTGTTATTGAGTATGTCCACCCAGTAGGGTTGGGAGTGTTATTGTGTATGTCCACCCAGTAGGGTTGTGAGTGTTATTGAGTATGTCCACCCAGTAATGGTGTAAGTATGTTGAGCCTGAGGGCATAGCACCAGATTTCGTATGTTGGTACATATATATTCTTTCTCCTACATCCATATTAATGTTTAAATAAATTTTGTATTTGTATATTGTGTCTATTATTTACCTACAGTATTTACCGTTATTTCTTCCCTATTACTTGATATTATCATTACATACACCCACGAGCCTCCTCTCGTCACGCTACCAATGGTAATAAGTATGAGAGTAAAAGGAATTGTTATTGACACACAGGCCCTTATAAAATGGTGGCAGCCCAGGCCCTCATAGATGGTGGCAGCCCAGGCCCTCATAAATGGTGGTAGCTCAGGCCCTCATATTGCATTGAATGAAAGTGCAAGTGTGTGTGATGTTGCTCAGTTAAGTGTTTGGGTCCAGTTTCCAAAAGATAACTTATATTGAGAAGAACTCCTGTGTTTATTACCATCACAAGGACAAACAAGAGAAGAGGATATTTTGGCTGCACTTCTTGTATTTTTTTTTTAATAACTTGAACCGGTCATATCTTACATCTGTATGCACTGATGGAGCGCCCAACATGAGAGGGAAACAGAAGGGACTTATTGGCTTGAGATGAGATTCCCAGTTTTGCCACTTTTCATTGTATCATACATAAGGAAGCACTAGTAGTAAAACTAAAAACTGTGAGTTGCAATATGTCAGGCAGTTGGTGGATAATGAAACTGGCTTTTCTGACTGATATCACTTGTCACCTAAATGCAGTGAATCTCCAGCTGTTGGGAAAAAATAAGCACTCAGATAGCATGTTGCATGTAGTCACTGCATTCCAAAACAAAATCACAGCACTGTTCATATCTGACAAACAATTTGTTCACTTTCCAAATCTTAAGAAAGCCATCAGTAATGACCAAGAACTTTCACAATATTACAGCTATGATACATTTGAGAAAGTATTGGGGAGTTGAAGGAAGAACTTGAATAAAGATTCAAGGATGTAATTGAGTACAAAGAGTTTTTTAATTTTACCGAGAACTCCTTTCTTGTGCCCAGTTATCACAAACCTCTGCCCTGACTGTGATGCAGTGGAATGTGAGATCATTGAATTGCAGACAAATGAGATCTTGAAAGCTGAACTTACAACAGGTGTTTAGTGTCTACCACTTTTGGAACATGGTCCCTGACACACACACTACCCTGCTTTGAAGAAGTGTGTGCAAAAAGTAATATCTTTCTTTGTCAGTACATATATATGTGAAATGACATTTTCAACAATGAACACAGTGAAGCGAAAACAAAGGCACAGATTGACCAATGCCCATCTGAATTGTCTTACAAGGATTGTAATGACAAACTACAAGTATTGCATGAGGACAGTTAAACAACAGCTGGAACACTTCCGTTCATCACATTATTAGGTAAGTTTTTCTTTAACCCTTACGTCCCGGGTGACATTCCAGAAGGCGCGCCTATTCCTGCCACTGTTTAAATGCCCAGCGTGGTTTATCAGGTTCCAGTGTGACTATTTGCCTGTCACACCAAACGCTCGGCCACAGGGAAGCTTCCTGAACATAATTACCTACTTTTGTTTGTTTCATTTTCATTGTTTGTCCATTTTATCATGTTGTATCAAAGTAATATTGCTAAAAGTAGTGTAGTTGTATTGTAGGGTAGTATTACTGTAAAACAATGCTATGATTATGTTAGTATTTATTTGTGGAATTATTATTATTTTATTCATTACTTGCTCTACCAAACACAAAGACAGCCAGACAGCCTGGTGACCGACTGCATGTGTGTTACCAAGCACTTTTTATGAAATATAAATAAAATAAAATATTAAAAATTAATTATATATAGGAAATAAGAATTATGATCAGTAAATATATGCATTATTGGCCATCCCGGACACAAAGGCAAGCAGAAAATGGCCGATAAGTGCGTTGCGACCACGAGCGTCAGCTGCCACAGGGAAGTCTCTAGAGGGTCAATACATAGTTTTTCTTACTTCTTTTTTTATTGTTTAAAAGGGTTACAAATTATTTTCGGAAAAGTTTTGATTTTTTTCGATTTACCCCGCGTGGGGGGACACAGCCAGCAGCACCCTAGCCCAGGGCGTAGGGGTTAACAGTAAAGTTTAGGCATTATTATTTTTAAAGAATATAATATGTGAGGAAAGAAAAACATTAAATACACTATACGTAAATTATAGTAATTTGGAGTAGGTGTGGTTCTCTCAAGGAATGTTCTTTTGCCATTAGTGAATAACACAGATTTATTTACAATGCTAATGCAACAAATCCCACCTTTTTATCTCAAATGGCAAGCTTGCTATGACTCATTACATACAATTACCTCTTGTGTGGTGCAGTCATGTGCAGTGAGGTGAGTAACAGGCCAGACGCCAAGTGTCTCGCAGGAGTGCCTATGTACTGACCACTGTCATATATGTTAGTTAACGTAAAGTCAGATGATTCATATTACATTCAGAAGCCCATAAAACATGAAGCTATAACTTTTTTATTGAGTCCCCCATCTGAGATGTCCATTTTCTCACCGCTTCAGTACGCCCGAGGCCTTCTTATCACCTAAAGTCTAACGACAAAATTTCAGTAGGCCCTAGTTCCTTGTTTGCTGACAATGTGAGAAATGACATTACATGTATCAGCTTGTGTGTTCGACGTCAATTTATTTATTGCCTTGCAAGTTAGAACACTGATTAGATTGTAAACAATACACTTAAGAAACTGATCTGACCCATAACACTGATTTTCATAGTCCAATGTATAATGCAGGTGAGTTAAAAGAATATGTATGTACATGCACGAGGAGGCATTCTGACGTGCATGAGTTGCCATACGCCTCGTATATAGCAAAGTCTATGGGAGGGAGGAGTCACTTTTCTGACGACTCTTTCACTGTATCTCAGGTATGTAACTAGTGCCTCATGCTCGCCATATTAAGAGAATTTAACTCGGTTGAACTTTTTTTTAATATATCAGTGTTCATGTTTTAACATAGTTGAAAGCCTCATCTGCCAGGTGAAAAATAACGTAACTAGATATCGTCTGTGTTGACTCCATGCGTCTTCCTTGCCAGATGTGCGAGATAATTTGTATTTGATTTGACTTTTCTGACGACTCTCTCATCATATCTCACGCACGGTGGGTGTTGTTGCCATTACTTGCTGCTACCGACTACCAGTAGCAGCCTGCAGGTGGGATGTCTGAAGCAGGATGTTTTTAATTCAGCGAGATTAAAATCAGAGGGAGTGACGTGCCCTGGGAGCTAACCAAGGGAGAGTGGGCACTCTAGCACCGCATGTCGGAGTATAGCGAGGCTACAGCCAAGCGCATGTGTTTGAAAGCCAGCGGGGTAAGCCTAGTGTACACTATCTTGACTGGAGTCAAAGATTTTTCTTTGAATGTATATGATTGTGGATAATTAGCAGGAATATAATTGTCCCAGGTAGAGTAATGACACCATAAAATATTGCTATTACTAGTACATGTATTAGAGTTTGAGATATACAATAGTGAGGAATTGATGGTCTATTCACAATATCTGAGATGCTGGTATAAATTTCCTGTGATAGCATGTTGCTCTAAATATTAATACCATCATTCTGTGCTATTAGCAAGTGTGTAAAGTGACCATCTTTAGTGTCAGTGATATATACCTGTAATAATACATCAAGGAGATATAAGTAGTTATGTTAATTGAAGATCTATTTTTGGTACTTATAAAGTAAGACCTAGTGGTCTGTTTTGTCTCAGTGTTATGGATGTTTGATGTTGTAACAAATAATTGAAGATCTATTTTGTGACTGATACACTTAGACCTAGTGGACCATTTTGTCTGAGTGTTACAGTAAGGTAATCAGTGATTGAACCTAGTTTAAGTAGTTGTGAATAAAGGTTCAAATTGTCATACTTCAGTAATATCTCTGTTAGCTGGAATCCCTCTTAACAGGAACTCTCCGATAGCCGGAGTTAAAATCTCAGAAAATCGTTCCCAAAATCGTAATTTTGCGGAAAATTATGGCTTTGGGAATGATTTTCCGAACGGCACATTTTCTTGAAAATTCTATGGCTTTGGGAATGATTTTCCAAACGGCACATTTTCTTGAAAATTCTGAGAAAATTTTCCCATTGCTCCTCTCGGAGCAGCCAGGTCAACTGTTAAGTTGGCCCATACTAACCCCTTCCCCTGAACCTTCCTCCCCACCGGAATATCAACAAGTTCTCGCCAGAAGTTACAATTTCATTTAGGAAAGGAATGGAACCAGTGTTAAACAGAGGTGAACAGTGGTGAACAGTGCTTAAGTCAGTGAGAACAACTCAACAGTAACAGTCGTACCCAAGTTAACCTTCACACAGTGAGGTCCCAGGGTACCCAGTGATAACGGCCCGTGATAACCAGCGATGTGCTAATCCGTCTACGATAGGAAGGCCTGGGACCAAACCTCACTCATATAACACCATCTGTGAGGGAATTACTACACCACATGTCCCTCATAACACCATATGTGAGGGAATTACTACACCACATGTCCCTCATAACACCATATGTGAGGGAATTACTACACCACGTCAAGTCCCTCATCACACCATCTGTGAGGGAATTACTACACCACGTGAGGACCCTCATAACACCATCTGTGAAGGAATTACTACACCACGTGAGGCCCCCTCATAACACCATCTGTGAGGGAATTACTACACCACATCAGGTCCCTCATAACACCATCTGTGAGGGAATTACCACACCACGTCAGGTCCCTAATAACACCATCTGTGAGGGAATTACCACACCACGTCAGGTCCCTCATAACACCATCTGTGAGGTAAATACACCACGTGAGGTCCCCCATAACACCATCTGTGAAGGAATTACTACACCACGTGGTCCCTCATAACACCATCTGCGAGGGAATTACTACACCACGTCAGGTCCCTCATAACACCATCTGAGGGAACCACTACATCACGTGAGGTCCCTCCTAACACCATCTGGGAGGGAGTTACTACACTACGTATTTGCTGTTCAACACGTACAATCCTACATTAATCTGTATGTTCACTGTATGTTCCTTTACCTTTCTCTAATGAAGGCTTTTGTTAAACCACCAATGTATGTAATAAGTCATTTATGTCCAATGTATATTTTCAGCCTTCGGGCTGCAGAACTTTTTCAATAAACCGTTAATTATTATTATTATTATTATTAAATCGGGTTCATTTTCCGGAAATTCCAAGAAAATTTTTCCGCTACACAGAAAATTCCGGGGATGAGGGATATTTTTCCAGGTTTGAGAGATGATGTAATGTGCAATTTTTGGACCTTATGGGAACATTTTTCCATTACCCGGCTTTGAAAGAGTCGTCTTGTTACCTAGAAATCTTAATCCATATAACGGAATATAACTAAGCACAGCTGCGAATAAAAGTAAATAAGAGGAAATACACAAACAATAAGCACCGAGAAAGACTTAATTACTAAAGAAATGAAAGAAATATTCAAAGAGATAAAATAAGATATAGAAAAGAAAGATAAAGAATATTGAAAGAAAGACTTAGAAAATAACTTAGAAAACACCAAAAGAACTAAAAAGACTAGAGACAAGAAACTTACAATAGAATTAGAAAGTAAATAAGAAAATAAGAAACTTATGGAAGCTATAGTAGTAGAAAAAATATATAAATTAATAAATATAAAGATACATCTCTTACAAATATTCTCAACTGATGAAATAAAGTCGATCAAAACTGATGGTATAATTATTAATAACCCCCCCCCCCCCCCCACTGTACAAATGTTAACAACTAATGGGGATAAGTTTTTCACCTGCATTACACTTACCTAAACCTAAGAGGCTTTTTTTTACTTGGTATTGGACACAAACTGAATGATAAGCAAAAAGAAAAATCACCAATCCTCTGTACTGCACCAAAAATTAAGATCTTCAACAAAGCAGAACTTTCTTAAATAACCAAAGAAGTATATGATTGACCTCACCATATTAGTATGTGACTGACCTGTGTGAGTGTGGTGTTGCCAGTAATGGCCTGGTTGGAGGCAACAACAGTAACAGCTACTTTTTCACACTGTTTGTCATGTACCTTTCTGAAATATGGCAACAAGTAAAGGATTAGAAACAGGAGTTGGTGGGAATTTCCTAGGCACAGTACAGTAGACTCTTGCTGTTCATGGGTATTAGGTTCCACAGACCCCCACGAATAGTCAAAATCAGTGAGTCGTATTAGCAGGCAAAGAATTGTATATTTGAGATAACCGAGTCACTCATAAACTCAACCAAATATGGTATTTCAGTATGTTTTCTTTAAATACACTTAAATTGGTGAAAAGCATTAATAACACGCTTACTTACAGCAATATACAATTCTGTATATATTGTACTATACTATATACAGTAGGTGTACTGAACTAGTTTGTACATCATGTTTGAGATAGTACTTATCATTCATAAACACAATCAAATATGGTATTTCAGTATGTTTTCTTTAAATACTGTACATGTACAATGGTGAAAAGCATTAATAACACAATCAAATCATACAATATAATATACACTAAGTATAATATAAGAAAAAATGATGAGACACGAAATTGTGTGTGACGACGGAGTAGGGCGGTTGGCTGGGATGGACTCAAAGGAAGTTTCCCACCCTTTTATAACAACAGTATGCAATGCCACCATTATCATATAATTTAGGTTCATTTGGTGCTGGTTTAATGAAATAATATTGAGTTTATTTACATAAGAAAACAGCTGACCAGCCAGCAAGTCCCGGCACCTGCTTGTCTCTCTTATTTATTTATTTAATTACTTATTGGTATAATAGTGTAGGCAGCTACCAAACAGGGAGGTACTACCGTCTGGGAAGATATTGAAAGCATAATGTATTGTCTAATAAGAACATAAGCAGTCTGCAATAGGCCGGTTGGCCTGTGCATGGCAGCTCCTGTCGCAAGTTACTACCACTCTCCATCATCCGTGAATCCATCCAGCCTCCTTTTAAAACTCTCCAGCGTTCCAGCTCTTACTACAAAGTTGCTAAGCTTGTTCCGCTCGTCCACCACCCTATTTGTGAACCAGTTCCTTCCTATCTCCCTCCTAAACCTAAACTTATCCAACTTAAATTCTGTTGCTACAAGTCCTATCCTGCTCGGATATTATAAGAACTTTATCTATACTGTATTGCCTTTATTGATTCTTTTCACCCACTTAAATACTTCTATCATATCTCCCTGCACTCTTCGTCTTCATCTAATGGTAGACCCTGCTGCCATATGGTATCATAAAATTTGTGACCAAGTCCCAGGTTGCTAATATGACTTTCTACATCATTAACACACAATTGCAGGGTCTCAATTGTTTCTCTAACCATTGACAACACAACATTCATATATTGTTTCTCACTTTTTATCTTTTTGTTTAATTTTTGTATTTCTTTATGGTTTATTATTATTATTATTATTTTTTTTTTATTATTATTATTAAAGTATTATTATTATCATTATTATTTTATTAATTTTTTTTTATTTTTTATTATAAATTTTATTTACTATGAATTATTATTATTGTTGTTATTATTATTACATTTTTGTCCCCCCAGGCCCCGATGTGGGTCAGTGACCTGTGCCCGGGTGGTCTACTCCCCATGTAAAAATAATCACAAAAAACAAAAAACAAACAGATGAGGATTATGAGAAGGGAAGGAACTGTTTATGAAAGATAGAACTACTTTTTTGTATCTCTAACCAAGATTTTATTATTAAAATTGTGATTCTATTTTTAAGGAATTCAAGAAGATGACGGCAACACTGCGTGTGTTGGGGGTGGCGGGAGGGGGTTTTGAGAATTGCAATTAAATGCCAGGTAGCGACGTGTCCTCCTAATATTACATATTAAGTAATTATTAGATGTTTTAATTGCCTGTATGTTGGCCAGGCGAATTATTGCTAGGCATTAACATACCACAGTATAAAGTTAGATGTTGCATTCTAGATTGAACAAAAAACCACGAATAGTCAAAACAACGAATGGTCATGATTTACTGTACATGGATTTGAGAACTATAATTGGCTGAATAAATAAAGTGAGAAGGTTGGTTGTCTCAAACAACACTATTTTATTTAATAAAAAGTGCTACATCACCTGTGTTTCTGCGTTAGGTCTACAGTACAGTAATAAACAAATTTTTCTTAAAGTTGTATCTTAATTTTGTTTTCTTTGGTTCACATCAACATTTTTATCTAAATATATTTAATCTATCTCATAAAGTTTTACAATATAAAAGAAGTGTTAAGCACACAACACTGTACCTGCCTTCTTGTCTTACCTAATATGTTGTTTTAAGTCCCAGGCCCCAGCGTAAGTCTTGGTGCAGTATGAACATCGGTACCGTCGGTCTCCACGATGGCGACTGACGTGATCATCCAACTTTGTCTTGCTAACAAAGCCACGAACACATAACTGACACTGGAATGGTCTCTCACCTGCAAAAATCAAGCAACTCTATTATGATGGCATATTATTAATTACCAAGCTGGTAGTTCATTTCTGTACAGGAACACCACGGGGCAGCTCAAGTTACGATATCTTGATGTTACGAATGAGCAGGGGTGCAGTGCTGCTGGAGCTCACCGGAGCGACACTCCGGCAACTCTGTTTTGATCAATCAATCAATCAATCAATATCATCGACGCCTTGTTCCCTTCTGGGAACTCCCCAACAGAAGTATCTCCTGCCCATTTTATCCTTGCACACCTCACTTGCTCTCTCAAACACTCTTCCTCCCCTTCCCGCTCTCTCTTCAACAAACTTTCTAACTCGTTTCTCCCAGGTGGCAAATGGTCTACCCCTCCCAACATTCTCCTCTCTCTTGCTATTATAAACTTTTTTGGTCAGCCTGTCTTCATGCAACCTCGGCAAGTGTCCATACCACCTTAGTGTATTCCACTTCATCCACGCCACCACACCACACTTCACACATGAAGTTACAGTAAGCTATAAATCTATATCAATCAAGCAATCAACTTTATTTTGCACTAATAATGCATATACAAAACCGAATATATCCATATAATTAATCTCTCCTTCAGATCAGCTTACATATTACGACTTATCAATACTGTAGAAAGACTCTGATAACAGGTGCACTTGTAAACACTTAAAAACAGTACTTTTTAAAAAGTAGGTATGTATTTCCTCTCATAAGAGCTATAGATATGTGACCAATATCGAAAGGATAAGCACATTAGACTACTACTAGATAAAATATATATACAGTGAACCCTCGCTTTACGCGGTCAATTGAACCCACGAAGGCCCGCGTAAAGTGAGAAACGCGTAAAGTGAACAACATAACATGTGGGATTAATTGAAACAGAGACCGGGCTGACCCCCAAACCCCACTTTTTCCTGACACAATGCCTATGTTCTAGTAAAAATAATATCTTAATTTTATGATGGTACGCACACACAATTAATATTTAAGAGAAATAGAGAAATACAGTTGCCAAGTTAATGTCCATTCAAATAATGGACTCACCTCCCCCCCCCACCCCCTTCTCACACTCCCTGGCTCCTCCCTCTCTGAGAATCTGAGAAATGTTTGGGTGAAAACACTAGATTTTAAGGTATAGTAACAAATAATACCTCAAACTAAAGTTAGGATAATATAATTGACATTGCTGAATTCCTTGCAAGACCAGGAATATTTTGAATATACATGTCATATATTTTGCACAAAAGATAACACATGCTGAGCATCGCATTCAGAGCATTGAACAAAAACATACTTCACCCAAACACTATCTGTCAATCAAAATACCCCCCCTCCAGCTCCCCCCCTCTTCCCACGATCGCTGGGTCCCTCCCTCCCTCCCTACCAGAGAAATGTTTGGGAGAAAACAGTATATTTACCTTTTTAGTAATAAATAATACCTCAGACTAAAGTTAGGATAATATAGTTGACATTGTTGGATTCCTTGCAAGACCAGGAATATTTTCAATATACACATCATATATTTTGCACAAAAGATAACATATTTGCTCTGAGTAAACAAAATACTTACATTAGACCTAAAACTTGTATGTCTAATGCTATGATGTATATATTCAAAATGATCATCAAATTATAAGAATTCCAGCAATGTAAATTATATTCTGGCCGGGTAATTTGCATGAATTTTATGAGCTAAAACAAATATCTTCAATTAATAAAAAAAATATACTTACCCAAACACTATCTGTCAATCAAAATACCCCACCTCCCCCTCTCTTCCCACCTGCTCCCTAGGTCCCTCCCTCCCTCCCTACCCCTCACCCCCACCTTCCCTCCCTACCAGAGAAATGTTTGGGTTAAAACAGTATATTTACATTTTTAGTAATAAGTAATACCTCAGACTAAAGTTAGAATAATATAATTGACATTGCTGGATTCCTTGCAAGACCAGGAATATTTTGAATATACACGTCATATATTTTGCACAAAAGATAACATATTTGCTCTGAGTAAACAAAATACTTGCATTAGATCAAAAATTTGTATGTCTAATACAAAGTCTATGATGTTTATATTCAAAATGATCATCAAATTGTAAGAATTCCAGCAATGTAAATTATATTCTGGCTGGGTAATTTGTATGAATTTTATGAGCTAAAACAAATATCTTCAGTTAATAAAAAAAAAAATATTCTTCAGGACACTATCTGTCAATCAGAGTACCCCACCTTGCTTCCCCCCCTCCTCCAACCAGGCCAGATGGTCAGTCCGTCCCAACCCTCCTCCCCACCCCCCACCAATCCTCCCTTCAAGAGAAAGGTTGGGTGAAAAAACTAGATTTTAACATTTAGTATTAAATAATACCTCAGATTAAAGTTAGGATAATATAATTGACATTGCTGGATTCCTTGTAAAACCAGGAATATTTTGAATATAAATGTCATATATTTTGCACAAAAGATAACATATTTACTCGGAGTAAACATTATATCTAAAATTTCTATGTCTAATGCAAAATCTATGATGTTTATATTCAAAATGATCATCAAATTGTAAGAATTCCAGCAATGTAAATTATATTCTGGCCGGGTAATTTGTATGAATTTTATGAGCTAAAACAAATATCTTCAGTTAATAAAAAAAAAAAATATTCTTCACACCATGGTGCCAGTGGTGCCAGGTGGTCAGTCGACGTCCCTCCCTCCCTCCCACCCACCCACCACCAGGCCTCGTTACCAGATGAATGTGTGGGAATACCAGACTGTTTACCTTTTTAGTAATAAATAATAAATCAGACTAAAGTTAGGATAACATAATTAACACTGCTGGATTCCTTGTAAGACCAGGAATATTTTGAATATAAATGTCATATATTTTGCACAAAAGATAACATATTTACTCAGCGTAAACATTATATCTAAAATTTGTATGTCTAATGCAAAATCTATGATGTTTATATTCAAAATGATCATCAAATTGTAAGAATTCCAGCAATGTAAATTATATTCTGGCCGGATAATTTGTATGAATTTTATGAGCTAAATAAAAAAATTATTCTTCACCCGTGTAAAGGGGTACACCCACCGCGGAATGTGAGCATCCTGGGTTCTGGCAGGCCACCGTGTAAACGTGGAAACGCGGAATGTGGGACCGCGTAAAGTGAGGGTTGACTGTGTATATATATATATATATATATATATATATATATATATATAATATATATATATATAATATATATATATATATATATATATATATATATATATATATATATATGCTAGTAAATCACTGTAGGTGCGCATGATCTAGGTATATGCTGATAACCACAAGGAAAGAAGAAAACACGAAGTTCCCAAGCGCTTTCGTGTAATTCCCATCTTCAGGGGTGAGTACAGATTAGAGAGAGAAATACAAATCAAGGTGTATATATACAGAGGAGGGTGAGACCAGGTCCACAATGGTCAGGTATTAGGTAATGACCCTACTAATCTTTAAATAGCACACAACGGTTGGCGTGAAAGGTCAGATGGTCAGGTGACCCGGCCTTCTCACCTGGTTACAAATCTTCTTAATTACAAAATTGTCCAGCTTGTACATGCCGTTAATCAAATTCATGTTGAATGCTTCGGCATGTTTAATAAGACTAGATTCTATGATGTTCCTACTATCAATATTACCATATATATATATATATATATATATATATACACCTAGACCCCGACTTACGACTACGTGGACTTACGACCGCCTCAGATATAGATAAAAAAAAAAAAAAAAAAAAAAAAAAAAAAAAAAAAAAAAATTTTTTTTTTTTTTTAAATGACACACGCATTTTCTATACCGAAACGTTTCCAGTTAATGTAGTCTCCATGTATAATTAGAAAATTATGGGGGCCCCATGTGCATTCAGCAGACTACATTAAAGGTTAAGTGCTCAGTCACACTGTATCCATTCCTTATTATTTATTACTTTTACTGTACTGTATTTCATTGTAGATTTTTTATTAAAAAAAAAAAAAAAAAAAAAAAATTTCTTTTTTTTTATCTATATCGGACTTACGACCTGGATTTGGGTCCCTAACCCCGTCGTAAGTCGGGGTCTAGGTGTGTGTATATATATATATATATATATATATATATATATATATATATATATATATATATATATATATATTACCTCTGTAGTCCGGCATTCTGTGGTCCGGAAACTCCCGTGGTCCAGAATGATTTTAATTTGTCCAATAGGTAGATAGGCAGCTTTTTTTTTTTTTTTACTTATCTGAATTATTATTATTATTACAGGAGTATTAAATTTTTGCCCCTGAGGCCCCAATGTGGGTCAGTGACCTATGCCTGGGTGGGATAATCCCCTTAAAAAAAAAAAACAGCCGATGGAAATTAAGGTTTGTTTACATCCGGCAGTTCGGCTGCTCTCTCTCTCTCTCTGCTTGTCTATACAGAGTACAACATTTAACCCTTCAATATATATGAGCAGTAAATAAGTGTTGCTTTCATATTCTTATGTAGAGTAATGACGATATGTATTCACATGTGCGCACTTACATACGAGCAGTCTCACTTTTTTTTACCATTAATGGTTAGCTACTTATATTGTTCCATTTATTAACATTAAATAACATTACAGGTACTTCAAACAACCATATTATTTTTTTTAAATTAATTTTACTACAGCTAAAATCAGGGTCTTATTTTCTTCAGTTTTATATGTAGAACCACTCAGTCACTGGTTTCGTAAGCTTTAACATAAACAATGCCGGCCGCCGTCTTGTCTCCTCTAATATTCCACATATTATTAATTAATTGTATTGTTAATTTTGCACACACAAACATTATTTCAATAAAAACAAATTCAGAAACATTAATTAAAATATATATGAACAGTAAATAAGTGTTGCTTTCATATTCTTATGTAATGACGATATGTTTTCACGTGTGCGCATGCGCACTTACATATGTGATCTCTCTTTTTTCTTTACCATTATCGTTAGCTACTTCTATTGTTCCATTTATTAACATTAAATACCATTACTAAAACAACCATATTAATTTTACTACAGCTACAACCAAGGTCTTATTTTCTTCAGTTTTATATGTAGAACCAGTCAGTCACTGGTTTTGTAATCAACGAAAACAATTCTGTGTCATTTCCTCGTGTGTTTTAATATTCTACGTATTATTAATGAATTGTATTGCTCATTTTGCACACAAACATTAATTCAATAAAAAAGACATTCAGTAATAAACAATAATGAATATTTTGTACAGAAGAGAAATGACGCTGTTTACACGTCGTCTGCACGTTGGCGGGCCGTTCAAACCCGTCGAAATTAAAGTTTCCGCCGTCAAAATTTTTATTTATTTATTTTTTTGTGTGTTCCAATAAAATACGTTAAGAATTAAAAACTCGCGAAATTTGAGAAGCTACTATTCGACATTTAACCCTTCAATATGTCTTCAAAGGGACCATGATGCAGAGAAAGTGGTGCTAGTGCTTCCAAGCATAAGCACAAGTCACTATCTATCCAGGAAAAGGGTGAATTTCAATGGTCCGGCACCGGTCAGGTCCCGAGGTTGCCGGACTAGAGAGGTACAATATATATATATATTACCCCGCTTTACACGGTTTCACTTTACGCGATTTCTCATATACGCGGTGCATCGCCAGAACCGAACTTTCACTTTCCGCGGTTCATCTACCCATATACGCGCAGAGTGTCCGGCTCGACGCTATTTTTAGATTCGCTGCTCCCGCCTCCTCCCGCCTCTGCCTGGGCAAGCCGCGCGGTAAGGTTGCGCAGTGCATGTCTCTGTTGCATTATGACTGACGTCATATGACGTATCGGACTGTGATTGGCCATGCATCCCTAACCCCCCTCAGCTGCTAGCTGTAATTGGTTTAAAGTAATATGAAGTGTCCACCCGGGGAGGGAGGGAGGGAAGACGACGCTTGACCTAGCCACGGCAGTTTCATCCCTCCAGGCCCCGTATGCCGACCCATCTCTTCTACTAACGTAAGTGTTACACCTAACTTTTAGTTTTCCTAACCTAACCTTTATTTTTCCTAACCTAACCTCTTCTATATTACTTGTTTGTGCATACCATCATAAAGTTAAGATAAAATTTTTACTACAACATAGTTGTGTGTCGTCAAAAAGTGGAGTTCGGGGGTCGGGCCAGTCTCTATTGGAATTTATCCCATATGTTCTGTTGTTCCATTCACGTGGATTTCACTTTCCGCGGTACCCTGTGGGTTCAATTGAACGCGTAAATCGGGGTACTACTGTATATATAGACTGGTTTTACGCGGATATTTTTTACGAGGAAGACCAGTTAGGCGGCACCTGTTCAGAAGAGATAATTATTATTTATGCGTTAAATGCCATCATATACGTGGCAAGCGGCAGGGCAAGGTGCTGACGTTACCGCTGACGTCAGACTCACGCCTGTGATATCACAGTCTGTGATTGGGCCAGGTATCCTTACCACCCACGCACCCCCTCCGCCACACGCTGTGATTGGTCTAGTTATCCTTGCCACTCCCGCCACCCACGCTCTCCACCGCCGCGTCAGTCTCACAGTGCCCGCATATATTCACTCGTGCCCAGGAACCGGTTTTGTTTTTTCTTTCTACACAATGGCTTCCGCTGGACCCCCACCTCCCACGAGAAGCCCTGAATTACCTGGAGCAAGCCGCCCCAAGCCCAAGAAGGTGCGACGTGCCTTAAGCTATGAGGTAAAGTACAAGATCGTCCAGGAGTTAGAAAAAGGTACGAGACAGGTGGATTTGGCCAGACAATATGGACGAGATGTTGGAAGGTGATGACATCAGTGAGCAGCGAGGCGGAACAGAACAACAAGAGCAGAAACTAACACATGCTGATGTGAAGGAGGTCATCGAGTTAGCTGAGAAAATGAAGCTCATCCTTGCCAAAGACACAGTCAATCATCGCAACGAAGTGTCTAATAACATTCTGTTGAAATGCCTGGTGCCCTATGTTCAGCTGTATCACGACCACATCAATGGTAGCCATCAACAAAACATCACCCGAGTTCTTCACCCGCCAACCACCACAGCCAGCCCAAGTCAGTGATAGTGAAGATATGGACTTCGAGGGGTTTGGCAAGAAGGCCCTGCTAGCCTCTGTGGTGGATAGAGAGACAAGTGAGGACCAGTAATCTGCCCTCTGCCTCGGAACCAACCCCCCATCCTCGTGTGCCCAGCCATCTCTTCTACTAACGTAAGTGTTATAAAAACCTAATATTATTGATATTTCTCTTATATATTAATTGTGTGTACATACAATCATAAAATTAAGATGTTATTTTTACTACAATGTACAGTATTGTGTCGGCGATAGCCAAAAAAAAGGGTAGTCTGGCGGTCGGCCCAGTCTCTATTTCAATTAATTCCATATGTTCTGTTATTTTATTTACACGTTTCGCTTTATACGCAGGCCTCCATGGGTTTAATTAACTGCGTAAAACCAGACTATACTGTGTGTGTATATATATATAGAAAAGGTTTAGGAAATGGAAATTATTTTGACAGCTCTTGCACCTTAAAAATTGGCACTGCAACACTGCGAATGAGCCTCCCAGAACCTAACTGGCTCGAAAAGCAGGACTTTACTGTACAGTTCTTAGAATGTATAACATATGTATTTAATATAAGTACTTATGACTGCATGGCCAGAGAGCCCTCATAGAAAGTGCCTAATATAAGTACTTATGACTGCATGGCCAGAGAGCCCTCATAGAAAGTGCCTAATATCATAAAGAGAACAAACACTCAACAGTCCACAAGATCAGAGTACTAGCAGGAGAAGGTGACTAAGATCTGAGGTGGTTGATCAGAATTGAGAGTTTTGTAACTAAGGTCAACAAATGAACAGATAACGTTCTCATATTGTACTTGCATCAAATTTCTCAAGTCCTCTGGGAAACCTTCCTATCATATGGACATCACTTGGAATCATATTAAACAGATGGAGGATAATCTGGTTATCAAATTTATTCTACCGTATATCTCGGCCTACAAGGCGACGGGGTGTATAAGACCACCCCAAAAATTTCCATTTAAAAAGTAGCTTTTGAGCTCTATTCGTTGTATAAGACTGGTACCCCAAATGTGACACATACCAGTAGTCCATTACCAACTATCCAACCATCCCATTGACCAGTGTTGTTTACACATCCATGGATTTTTAAAATAAGGCCACTTCACTTCAAGTAATGCCATCAAATATTACAGGTTGGTGTAGTGTAAACACAAGTGACTCACTTAAAAGTCTGTTATTTAACTTGAACTAATGTCGGTGTAGATTACAATTGTTTCATTTACTTGAAATGGATTTACCGATTTATTTGTTTATTTATAACATACTGTAATATATTAAACACACTGCAAGTATTTTCTTTAATTTATAAGCTTGCTTCACGAGAGACAATCGGTGGTGGGAGTGTTCCGACTGTTCACACCAGCTACAGTATTCTAATTCAATAGTGTTTCATTAGGATTTGAGTGAAAAAGATTAATGTACATACTTACTATATACATTTATTACACACATATATATATATATATATATATATATATATATATATATATATATATATATATATATATATATATATATATATATATATATATATATATATATATATATATATATATATATATATATATACACTCGTCTATAACCCCCCCTCGTTTATAGGTCGACCCTGATTTTTTTACCAAGAAATCGTTAATTTACGATATTCCTCATTTATAGTTCGACCCATGT
>CAUDMG010002808.1:80000-120000 GCA_958450375.1 Homarus gammarus | reverse complement strand
AATTATTTCTAGTGTGGTCGACTTCCTACACAAAGACAGGCTATAAATAGCCGTCTTATCTCCCCTCCTTCCCTCCCCCTCCATGCCTCTGTTCTCAGAGAGAAGGTCTTGGTAAATAACTTTTGTTTGTTTATTTTCATTATTTGTCTAATTTATCATGTTGTATCAAAGTAATATTACTAAAAGTTTTTGGCAGCTACCAAACAGGGAGATACTACCACCTGGGAAGATATTGGAGGCATAATGTACAGTATTATCTAATGGTAGATCCTACTTCCATATGGCATCACGAAAATTGTGACCAAGTCTTAGGTTGCTGATCTATCTTTCTGCCTCATTTACACACAATTGCAGAGTTTCAATTGTTTCTCTTCCTTTGACAACACAACATACATACAATATAATGTTTCTCACCTTTGATCTTTTTTCCTTTTTGCATTTATTTATGGTTGGTTATTTAAAATAAGGACAATTCACTTAAAGTATTGGCATCAAATTTTACCGGCTGGTGTATACTAGTGACTCACTTAAGTGTCAATTATTTAACTGGAACTAATGTTGGTGTGAGTAAAATATTTCCATTTACTTGTAATAGATTTGCTGATTTATTTGTTGATTTATTTATTTATAATATACTGTAATATATTAAACACACTGCAAGTATTTTCTTTAATTATATACTTGTTTTGCAAAAAAAGGGAGGCTACCATTATACCGGGTAGGTGAAGTTGACCAGACATTTATGGTGATCATTAAGGACCAAACTCCGAATCCATGACGTGACTTCTGTTCATCATTTATATCCTAAATTTACCACTGTTGGTAGTTTCAAGAATTAACGCAGTCATTTACTGAATATTCTTTGTAAAAAAATAAATTTTAAATGAATTATTTATAGGAGATAAGTATTATGATCAGTAAATATACAGATATGCATTACTGACCACCTCCGAACACAAGGACGGCTAAAAATAGCCACAGGCGGTCACAGTCAAGGTCACTTTCCCTATCTTGTCACTGGCAAATGGGGGGGGGGGGTGATGATAGCAGCTGTGTTTATTACCGGGGTATATTGTTCTTTTGCGGTATGTTAGACAGGTTTAAAATACATTTTCATTATTTTAATATACCGGTAATCTTATTTTTAATCCAGCTTCCCAAATGGTAATCTTATTTTTAATCTAGCTTCCCAAACGTAAGTTTCAGTATAAAATAATTAGTGGTAGGACCTTGTGAGTGGTTTACACACCACTCTTGACACGCTAAACCCGCAATATTTAAGAGGTAAGAATTTTATATCTGGTGCTTAAGACAACCCCCTAACTTTGGGCTCATTTTTTGTGGTTCAAATTCCGTCTTATAGGCCGTGATATACGGTATTTCTAAATCCCAGTCAGAAGGCAGTGCCAGGGTCACAACTTGCTAGTTTTACTGTACACAACAACACAAAGTTTATAATATACAAATTCTCAGAAAGGTTATAAAGCCTTTGGGAGGAAATATTTCTATCATGAAACTCAATAGATTAAGTATGGCCACAGTACTGTACTAACAAGTAAACAGACCTGTATGTATTCTCTCATGATACTTGAGCTTCTCCTTCCTCTTGAACTTCTTCTTACAGAAGGTACACTCAAATCGTTTACGCTCATTGTGGACTTCCATGTGGGCCATAAGGGAATTCTGTGTCATGAATTTATTCCCACAAACCTGTAAAATCATGTCAACATACTTCACTCCACTCATCAATATACCTTGTTGAGAATGAAACAATATTATTTAAATATTGTAAATATAATATCATGGTAATACACTCAAATGGCATAACTAATGTACAACACAGGTAAACCTCCTTAATGGAGTTTGGAAGGTGTTGTGGCAGAAGTGCTCATAAAGTTTTAAAGTTCCATGTTGTCATCAGAAATGGCACAAATTTCAACCTTGGCCAAAGAGTAAAATTTGGAGATAAGGAAAAAGGTGACTTGGTAGAGCTGCTAAATCTCATGCACAAATATTGATTCAAGTGGATTTGTTACAGCTGGCCAATAAATCATAAGCTGCATTAAAAACAAGGGCCACTTAATAAAACAAATTCTTTATACAAAATACCTGGCACAAAAACTTTTTATCCAAGCCATGCATCCTCAGTTTGTGATTTGTCAGGTAAATTCGCCTTATAAATTTCTTTGGACAAAGCTCACACTTGAAGGGACCCATGGCACTGTTGGACTCATGCCAGTTAATAGCGTGTTTCTGTAGGGATGTTCTTCTTTGGAAAGATTTTCCACACTCTTCACATACAAAGCACTTCTCATCCCTGTAAAAAGAAATAGTGAACTGCATAAAACTAGAGTTATGTTACAAAACATGTACATAAGTAATATCTCTGTTAGCCGGAATCCCTCAAACCCGGAAATCTCCGATAGCTGGAATTTAAATTTACTCGGAAAATCATTCCCAAAGCCAGAATTTAAAAAATTTCCGACTTTGGGAACAAATTGTCCGAGGTTGAAAATTGCTAGCATTTTCTGAAAATATCTTTAATAAAGACAAAAGCTTTTTATTGATTTTTTTTTTTTTTGGGAGGGGGGACCTGACCTGATTCAACATCAGGTGGAGGTAGGGTGGGGGATTAGTGGTCTCATGTTACTGACATTCTGATGGAATGTCAGGTCACCCTTTCTTGGGCATATGGAGACGCATTATACACTAGTGATGTCACGAAGCTTCACATCTGCAACCACAACTGCCGAGCAACCGCATAAATTATCACAACCTGTACTCAAATGTACTAAGTTAATTACTAAAAATTAACTGTGACATTTTATAAGCAAAAAACTTAAACTCCCTGCCTTATAATCCTTGAGTACACCTTAATGCTGTGAGGTAGGGAGGGAGAGAGGGGAAGGGTCACTTTGCAATGTGACCACGCCGTTCCCCCCACAAAGGGTCGCCTCACTGATTGTTTGTTAACTGAACTGCCTCATTCAGGAAACAATACTGTTTATTTATTTCTAATTAATTAGTTAAGTTATGTCACTGTAATAATCTGTGCTTATTAATACCTGTACCCTTCACATACAATACAGTTCATCTTCAAATCATAAGACCCACTAATCCCCCACCCAACAATGGGTGACCTGACAATGCATCAGGTCAGGTTAGTAACATAACCCAATAATCTCCCACCCACAGCTGAGGGAACAGTGTCTGCCTACTCTAGGCTAAAGATGACAGGATATGCTGGTGAGTACAATATATACAGTACAGTAGTATATATTATTTTGTTTACAGTATTAACACTTTTGTATGTGTACAGTGGTGTTTGTGTAAATAAATACAGATCCTGTGAGTTACATCCTTTACTCTTGGAAATACCACACTGTCTTGCTGTAACACAGCTCTATTCATGCCTGCATCATATGGATCTTTTGTTTTTTAAATATATTTATTTAACCAAACTTTTAGATAAAGTCTTCAGGAATATTTTGATATAAAAAATGGTGTGTATAACTAAATTAGAACTCAGTTTACCGACTCTGGTATCAACATTTCTTACATTTTTTCATTTTTTTTTTATATAAAACAATGGAATTCCCATCACTATATCATATCAAAATATTTTTAAACTTCAGAGAATTTATTAAGGATCATTACGGTATAAAATTCATCTCCCTATCACAATTAGGCATGCTTCAGTGAGGAACGGGGGGGGGGGGGGGGGGACGCCTGACCATGCGGCCCTAATCCCCAAAAAGGAGGTTCGCTTCCGTCAACAACACTCAGCTACACACCCTCACTGTGCTACACACACCAACACCAGCCACACATCACACATACACACCCTCCAACAACCACCCACACACACCCCCAACATCACCCTGACTCAACACCAATCACACACACACACACACACACACACACACACACACACACACACACACACACACACACACCCCAACATCACAACCCCCCACCTCCACACACACACACATTCCAACACCACTCACACACCCACAACAAGGGAATGAAGACAGTAAGCATAAGGAGTGATGGTCTTATTGTATGACACATCTGTGTGTGTGTGACTGCAAGGTAGCGAGTTAATTATCAGCTGTTGAGGAGCACTTAACAACACTCATTTCCGCTTCATCTCTCTAATCTTCTACACCTTTCAGCTTTCTCATTTCATATTCTAAAATTTTATGTTACGTAATGTTGAAGGAACACAACTTTGCTCATTTATACTTATACAGTAATATCTCCGTTAGCCGAAATCTTTCAAACCTGGAAATCTCTGATAGCTGGAATTGATATTTGCTCGGAAAATCAATCCCAAAGGCGTAATTTTCCAAAAATTTCCGGCTATGTGAACAAATTTTCCGTGGTTCAAAATTAAGAGAATGTTCTGAAAATATCTTGAATAAAGATGAAAGTTAAAGTATTTTATTTGGGGGAGGACCTGACCTGACTCAATGTCAGGTGTGTGTAGGGTGAGGGATTAGTGGTCTCATATTACTGACCTTCTGATGGAATGTCAGGTCACCCTTTCTTGGATGAGGGATTAGTGGGTCTCATGACCTGAAGATGTCTTGAATAAACACGAAACCTAAAGTATTTTTAGGGAGATTGTGGTAAGTATAAGTATAAATGAGCAAAGTTGTATCCTTTCAACATTACATTACGTAATATTTTAACATATCGAGTGAGAAAGCAGAAAGGTGTGGGTAATTAGAGAGATGGAGTGGAAAAGGAGTGGTAACATGCACCAGTGTTGCCAAGTGATAAGCTCCTCAACAGCTGATCTTTTAATTCACCTCCGAGTAGTCACAAACAAGACCCTCACTGGATGCTTGTTGTCTTAATTCCAGTGTGTGTGTGTGTGTGTTTTAAGCTTGCCAAGCACATTGTAGGATTTGAAGAAGTTGATGAAGAGTTTGTTCATGAGTCAGGTGGTGAGGTGACATGCCAAGACACTTACACAGCACACACATTAACAGCATTACTAAACCATTGCCTTAAAACATTTTATATTATAATTTTCATTTATTTTTATTAATTGATACATGATAGCTAAACAGGGCTACTTTTGCACTTAGACAACTAATCAATGAATAAACCAGGGCATATGGAGACTCATTAATAATAATAATAATGGATGCCCCTCGAAATCGAGGATGGCCTGCCCTACAGCCACCTAGGCGTGAATTTATTTAAGGTGTAGAAGCTGTCACCAACATCATAACCACACCCAAGGTTAAGATTAATGAACTGCATGACCCAGTGTCTAGGAATAGTCCGAGAAGACCAGACAACTCGCCAACTGCACTGGCTAACCATTACCCCGGAATACGATCAGCAAATCGATTAACATCAAGGTTCCCAATTACTACTGGGTAGACAGAGGCAAGTGGTGTAAAGAAAGTTACCCATAGTTTCACCCTGCCCGAGGATCGAACTCAGGTCCACTCGCTTGTGAGGCAAGGATGCTGACCATTAGTGATGTCACAAAGCTTTGAACCTTTACTCAATTATACCAAATTAATTACTAAAATTATTATGTATGGTATGGTGCAAAATAATGGATGTTTAGACTCAAATTAATTGCTATCTTACAAGAATTTCAGCAATGTAAGTTTTATTCTCCTAAGTCAGGTCAGTGGCATTTTATAAAAAATTTAAACCCCTTTACCTGGAGTCAACAACCCACCTCCACCCTCCCCCCAGCAAGAAGGAAAAGGGTCTATTTGGGGTAAAAGTGACCACGACACCCTCCCTCCCAAACGGCTCTGTGTGTGTGTGTGTGTGTGTGTGTGTATGTGTGTGTGTGTGGATGCATGCATGTGTGTGTGTGATAATAATAATAATAATAATAATAATAATAATAATAATAATAATAATAATAATTAATAGTTTATTGAAAAAGTTCTGCAGCCCGAAGGCTGAAAATATACATTAGACAATAATGACTTATTACTTACAAAGACATAGGGTGGGTGGGTCATTTAACAAAAGCTTTCATGACTGAAAGGAGAAGGATCATGAACTGAACATACCAATTATTATAGTTTGCAACTGATGGCCCAGGCTAGTCTCTTGCCATACTGTGTGAGGTCAGGTAGGCTTCGTGGTTCAGTAACTTGTGTGTTTGTGTGGTGCAAAATAAGTGATGTATATACTCAAATTAATCGCTATCTTGCAAGAACTCTAGCAATACAGGTTATATTCTCCTAAGTCAAGTCAGTGACATTATAAAAGGTTAATCTCTCCTCCGGGGGGGGGGGGGGGGTAAAAGTGACCGTGCCACGGATCGTCTCACTGTTTGTCCACTCTTCATGATACAATATTGTTTATTTGTTTTTCATTAATTAGTACAGATACATTACTGTAATAATCTGTGCTTATTAATACCTGTACCCTTCATATACAATACAGTACAGTACTATGTACTGCATATACCTCATAGGTACAAAATAATGTCATTTAAGACATATTCAGGTCATAAGACCTACTAATCCCCCACCCAACACTGGGTGACCTGACATTGAATCAGGTCAGGTTAGTAACGAAACCCAATAATCTCGCACCCAACCTTATCACAAGTGTTAAGACAAGATTAGTCATGTATTACAGTCAATTGAGTGAAGTGTAACAGAGACGTGACAATCGTCAAGCGACTAACGAGCTGATCAGTGGTGAAGATAAAAGAAACAGCTCTGTTCACGCCTGTATCATATAGATCTTTTGGGTTTTTTTAATATATTTATTTAAGCAAACTTTTAGATAAAGTATCCAGGATAATTTTGATGAAAAATAAATGGTGTCTAACGAAATTAGAACTGATTTTACTGACTCAGCTATCAACATTTCATAGTTTTTTTTTTATAAAAGAATGGAATTCCCATCACTATATCATATAGAAATATTTGGTTTAAGGATATCTTATTGGAAACGTTTAGTAGAGAATTTATTAAGGATCATTATGGCATCAAATTTATCTCCCTATCACAATTAGCCACGCTCCAGTGAGGAAAGGGGGGGGG
Organism: Homarus gammarus; assembly: GCA_958450375.1. Classification (NCBI taxonomy): domain Eukaryota; kingdom Metazoa; phylum Arthropoda; class Malacostraca; order Decapoda; family Nephropidae; genus Homarus; species Homarus gammarus. The sequence continues at coordinate 112,957 of CAUDMG010002808.1, read as the reverse complement.
GGGGGAGAAAAGTGACTGTGAGACCCTCCCCCCTTATCCCCCAAAAAAGATTCGACTTCCACACTCTTCAGTCAAACATTACACACCATCACACACAAACACTCCAACAACCAGCCACACACACACATACTCTCCCCACATGCACTCCAACACCACTCACATACCCCTAACAAGGGAATTAAGACAGTAGACATAAGGAGTGAAGGTCTTATTGTATGACATATCTGCATGTGTGTGACTGCGAGTTAAATGTCAGCTGTTGAGGAGCGCTTGGCAACACTCCTTTCCACTCCATCTCTCTAATCACCCACACCTTTCTGCTTTCTCACTCCATATTTTAAAATGTTATGTAATGTAATGTTGAAGGGATACAACTTTGCTCATTTATACTTATATTTATCACAATCTCTCTAAAAATACTTTAGGCTTCGTGTTTATTCAAGACATCTTCAAGTCATGAGACCCACTAATACCCCCACCCAAGAAAGGGTGACCTGACACTCCACCTGGCATTGCATTAGGTCAGGTACACAAGACCCACTAATCCCCCACAGCTCCATGGGAGTGGAAAATACCAGTCTTTGCTGTAACACACAGTTTCATTCACGCCCATATCATATTGATTTTTAATTTTCAAATATATTCATTTTACCAAAGTTTTAGATAAACTATTCTGGATTATTATAGTAAAGAAATGGAGTTTCTAACTTAATTAGAACTGCATTTACAGACTGGTAGTTTAGACTCAAGGAAAACATCCCCAGCACCCAGAAATGTTCTGGGGAAGTGGACTAGTGTCTGTGTGTGCAAGAGGTCTAGTTTAGACACTCAGAAGCTTTTCCCAGTAACTGGAAAATATTCCGGGGATAAGGAATTTTTTCAGGTTAGAGAAAGTCGTCTGGTTAGCCGGAAATCTCTGATCCTGGGAAGTGCTCTGCACCAATTGTTCCGGCTAACGGAGATATCACTCATAAGAAGAAAAAATAAATAAATAAACACAACATAAAAAATTTTGAACATAATTTTGCCATTAAATTGGTGATAAATTTATTCTCATACCCATCAATACTTCAGGCAATACTTAGTATGGTATTCATCAAATACAAGATCTCAAATCATTACTAAAGGATTAGATACAAAAACTGTTATGATTTATCAAAAAATTATCACATTAAAATATGTACTAAGGTCATACTTATGGAATTTTTTCTTGTGGTAGTTAAGTTCCTTCTGTGTAGTAAATAAGAGTGCACACACATTACACGGATAAGGCCCAGGAGAACACCGCGGCAGATGGTAGGTGATACGCTTGAAGGTCCGGTATTCCACACCACACGTTTCACACACAAACTTACGCAGTTTGTGCAGCTTCAGTACGTTGGTAATAAGAATTCGGTTTGAAAGCTGGAATAGGATACTATGTCAATCATAAAAAAAACATAAAAAACATGAATAATTCTTTATAAATTCTGCTTATGTATTGTACTGTAGTGATTAATTTGTGTTGCTGGCAGGGATGTAACACTTGGGGGAGGGATAGCAACCCCTACTGTTAGGTTATGGTATAATGGATTATAACACTTGGGAGAGCATAATAAACCAGATCAGGTATTTATAGAGAAATATGTAAAAACTTACAGTTGATGTGTTCTCTTCATCAGTGGGAAGGCGACAGGTGTGAGTGTTGAACCTGTGCACAGACAGACAAGCCAGGTTGCAGGTCTTGCAACAATACAATGGTAATGTGTTGTTGCTCATGAGTTCTGCATTTCCCACCTCCACACCATCTTCGTCCAAGTGCACCTTAAATAAAATTTATAATTTTTCTACTACCTGTACATCATAATTTAAGCAGAATATCAATTCTCAAATCCAAACAGTCAACTAAACTTTTAACCATTGATTATTATTATCACCTCAATACAAATAAGTGTTGTCTAAAGACAACGTACCTCACCTGCTGGATATTATCACATATTAATATAAAAATTTATTAGTTCAGAGACTTCTAAAACATGATTTGGAGACAACAGCTTAACCATTCCGGTGTGAATGCCAACTACAATGCTGGAGGTACAGCCAATACTCTTCTGGAAGCAAATGTGAATTTTTTCAAAAACTTTTCAGTTACAGTATTTACCACAGCTCATTTACCACTGACTGTTGACAACTCTATGATAACTTTTGAAATAGGTACTGAACACTTACTCACACAAGTTGGCATAACCCATAAATTCAATCAACATCATTACAGAAGAATTTAACACTATTGAGAACTTATCAAAACATTGTAAATGAGATGCAGCAGCAGCAGACCAAACCAAAACAAAATACTACAGGTAAACCTCGATTTACAATAGGGTTATAGTCCTGAAAATCCTATTATAAATTAAGTTCATTTTAACATGGGGTTGAATGGGATATGTTCCCAGTCAGTCCGACACGTGCATGTACAGGTATTACTGAAAAAAAATCTTACACTAATAAAATAAATACTGTAGAGAAGAATTAAACAACACTCACTACACCATTAAGAACAAGCCTGGCCGCGTCACAATGTCAAGCTTCACCTCCAGAGACACGGTTTTCCTGAGCACCTTGGCCTTCCCAGATGCAGGAGCCTTCAGCAAACTGCTTGCTAGACATTTTCAAAGTTACACTGTTTACTTCACAGTCACAAAAATATAGCAAAAGCACTTCATAATCACAAAAACAGAGTACAATCTGAACACTAATGATGTCCTTTCACTGAAGAAAAATAAAACATCGATGACAAGGTAACAACAATGATAATGGCTGACACTGCTTAATTTCATGTTAACAAAAATAGAGACAAAGTACAGTACAGCCACAAAAAACATAGCAAAAATGACTTTAGTCACCAAACAGAGTGCAATGTGAACATTAGTGATGTCCTCACTATAAGGGAAGAAACACCTTATGATAAGTAGCAACAACGATGCTGACCAATAAAGGTTGAGTTACACGATCACAGGCAGATGTAATTACCATGGAACAAGTGCGGGACTGTAATGTACTGGGTGGCCGCATGACAGAGCGCGGGTTGACACACGCAGCGTGAGATGCATTCCATAACCTGTTTGTCAACGAGTTTTGCCATATGTTGTCCATCGTTAATGTCAAAAAAAAAAAAAATATCATAAACAAGGAGGTGGTCCTAAAACATCATCATCTTAAAGCGAAGTATCGCATAATGAGACATCATAAATTGAGGTTTACCTGTAAGTAATCTCTCTGTTAACCGGAATCCCAGGTCCCAGAACTCTCTAATAGTTGAGATTGAAATAGGCCTGGGTTTCCCTAAAAAAAAAAAAAAAAAAAAAAAAAAAATTGTGGGTCTGCGAACGAGTTTCCGGGAATGAAAATCATCATACAGTTCGTCCCCGAGTTACGTACATCCGACTTACGTACAAACGGCCGATACGTACATCGTTTCTGAAGTCTTTAATTGCAAAAATATTGTCTTAAAAGGGCGAGCAATTTTTAAATTTGGCGGGCGAGCGTATAGTTTGCGTGCCAGCCGCACTGCGCCGCCACTATCACTGACCATGCAGACGACACGCTAGACGCACCAAAGCAACACGTGTGGTCATTGTGCGAACACGTGTGGTCATTGTGCATACTTCTCCTGTGAATTTCTGCCCTATTTTGTACACTTTACTCTGTGTGCAATGACTGGTGTTGCCGCGAGTGTGTTTACATAGTTCACCGCACGGCTACTTATGCCGCATTTATGTTAAATAAAATATGTTTGCATTTGATAAGTTGTATTAATTACCACCAGATAACATTATAGGGTTGGGGGATTTTCGAGTTACGTACAACCTTTTGGTCCCCATTATGTACGTAACTTGGGGACTTACTGTACTTTAACACAACCCCACATCCCAGGCAATGGGTGACCTAGTTGCTTGCATCCTCAGTTCATAATTTGCTGCCATTTTAAAAGGGTGTTCCCTCTCTAGCTGTTGTTTTTACATACAATTTGTGTTATGCAATACAGTAATACCCCGATTTACGCGGTCAATTGAACCCGCGGAGTAGCACGTAAAACGAGCAACGCGTAAATTGAATAACAGAACATATGGGATTAATTGAAATTGAGACTGGGCCGACTCCCAAACTCCACTTTTTCCGACACAATACCTACGTTGTAGTAAAAATAACATCATAATTTTATGATGGTATGCACACACAATTAATATTTAAGAGAAATACAGTTGCCAGGTTAATGTCCATTCAAATAATGGACTCAACTCCCGCCGCCGCCCCCCCCCCCCTCTTCCCACTCTCGCTGGCTCCTCCCACTCTGAGAAATGTTTGGGTGAAAACACTAGATTTTAAGGTGTAGTAATAAATAATACCTCAGACTAAAGTTAGGATAATATAATTGACATTGCTGGATTCCTTGCAAGACCAGGAATATTTTAAATATAAATGTCATATATTTTGCACAAAAGATAAAGTGTTGGCTCTTTGTAATTAAAATTCTTACATTACCGTATATCTCGGCCTTCAAGACGGAATTTTAACAAAAAAAATCAGCCCAAAGTTAGGGGGTCGTCTTAAGCACCAGAGATAAAATTCTTACCTCTTAAATATTGCGGTTTAGCGTGTCAAGAGTGGTGATGGAAACATGGTAAACCACTCACAAAGTCCTACCACTAATAATTTTATACTGAAACTTACGTTTGGGAAGCTGGATTAAAATGAAGATTACCGGTACAGTGATCCCTCCGTTAACGAACTCAATCGGTTCCAGAAAGTCGTTCGTTAACCGAAAAGTTCGTTAACCGAAACCATTGTTTCAATGGGTTTTTGGGTAATTGGTTCCAGCTCACCGAAAATTTCCTAAATTCAACAAAAATGGTAGAAATGTTCACTTACTTTGAGGTGTGTATGTAGAAGGCTCCTGGATGATGATGATGGGATTTAGAATGGGGGTGGAGGAGAAGGAAAAAGAGGCATTGGGGTGGAAGAGAAGTCACCCCATGGTGCCATTTCACCCATAAAATTTTAGCTCTCTTGGTGTAATTCAAGATTATTTTCTTTAAATCAACACTGCACTGCATTATATATTGTAAATATGTAAAATATATTTCAAAATGGCCAATAATTTGCTTGGAAACACAGAAAAAAAGCGTTTAGTTGAAGAGAGTCTCAAGCAAGATGTTACCTCCAGTGAAAACAGAGAGAGACTAACTCCTGTTTGCTGTGTTAAGAGGCTGGATGCCGCGCATTAAACTAGTCACTTTACCTTCAATTATGTTCAATAATTGTTAAAATGACTAAAAAATTGAATATTAAACTTTTAAAATTACTGAATAGTATAAACTTCTTGATATTTACTAAAATAGTAAGGAATCTAAGCCCTAGAACCGATTAATGTATTGGCGGGCTGATACTAAAGCTGGTTGCCAGGTCAGTGCAAGCGAAAACATGTTGAGGTCGGTTCGTAAGAAATTCGTTAACCGAATTTTTGTTCGTTAACCAAATTGAAGATCCTTATGGAAGGCAGTTCGTTAACCGAAATTTCGTTAACCGAGGCATTCGTTAAACGAGGGGTCACTGTAGTAATCTGCACCTAACCCTATTTTCTCCATAAGCCCTGTTATTTCTATTACGCGAATTTATTATAACACGATGTTTTACAAGAACACATCTATCGCATTATAGCAGAACTGACTATATATGTAGTTAATATCTCTCTCTTCTTTCTCTTCTCTTATCTTCTTCCTCTCACTTTATCTTCTCATCTATTTTCTCCTTTCTGTTCTGTTATCTTCTTTCTCTACTCTTCTCTCCGACTTTGTGTTAGGTGTTATGCAATCATGCCAAAATGCCCCAGCGATACTTCCTCTTCTGTTTAACCCAAAAATGATGGCTAGCATTTTAAGTAGAGTATATATTGTACAGGGTCTTGTCTTTAATGGAGATAGTGTGCCTACAGGAGAGCTCAGGTTCTCAACTGGCTCAGCCATGTTAATATTTTCATTATTACCCACTCTGTATCTGCATTTTTCTGGCTAAATAAACTGTTTCAATCAATCAATTAGATTTGAAACAGGCCTAACATGAGTATAATAAAGCTATGCTACACTTGTACACTTGAACCCTTGCCTTCTATCTTGATACAGGCCTAACATGAGTATAATAAAGTTATGCTACACTTGTACATTTGAACCCTTGCCTTCTATCTTGATAGATACAGGCCTAACATGAGTATAATAAAGTTATGCTACACTTGTACATTTGAACCCTTGCCTTCTATCTTGATACAGGCCAAACATGAGTATAATAAAGTTATGCTACACTTGTACATTTGAACCCTTGTCTTCTAGCTTGATACAGGCCTAACATGAATATAATAAAGTTATGCTACACTTGTACACTTGAACCCTTGTCTTCTATCTTGTTATGTGTGTATGTATACAAGTTATGTTTCTTATCATTGGGTTTTGTTTTGTTTGGAGTTATATTATATTAGTAATTTTCATTGTTCATTCACTTTCTAGAATATTCTTTTGTTCTCTTCCAGATGCCACACTACCCTTTGTCAGTGATATGAACAATAAAGCCTAGAAAAAGGTCGACTCTCGTCTTCTTTCACCACATTGAGCTAAACAGTTACAGAAGACACTTGATGTGTGGGACTGGCTGTTGCCACGGTCGCAAGTTCATTTTATTTCAGTAATATACAGTACAGTATACTCCTATTATGGTGTATGTTTTATCATAAATAATATAACATACATTATTAAATAATAGAAAAAAATGTGATGTACAGTAGTACAGTATATCATTTGACATCAAATCTTTCCTGACCATTCACCCCCTCCCTCCGTAAAGAAGGGGGGGGGGGATGAGGGGTGGGACTGGCTGTGCCACATTTGATAGTTTATTGTTATTTATCATATTCTCGTAAATACTATAATAAGAAATAACATAACATTAAATAATAGAAAAAATACGATATATAATTTGGCGGACGCTTGCCCCACAAGGGGACACAGCTCAAGGTTGAAGAAACCACAATCCCAGAAAACTGTGAGGGGTAACTTTCTCGGAGTGAGAGTTGTGAACTCTTGAACAATCTGCCAGAGATTGTTGTGAAGGCACTGAGTGTGAGCTGTTTCAAAAGCAGACGTGACAAGCACCGGAGCAGGTTCCGATACATTCAGGAGCCAGTGCATGCCCAGTACTTGCCAACAGTGCATAACAGAGACGTGACCAATCACCCAAGTGGCTGAGCCAATCAGTGGTGAAGATGATATACGTAAAAAAAAAAAAAAAAGTTATATGACATCAAAATAAAAGGGCAAGCTGTATCAGAAGGAAATCTCTTCCCTGACAACTCTTCCCTACCCACCGACTTCCGTCAAGTCCAGCTTTAGATCTGAATATTTTAATTCATTATTTTTATTATATTCTACTATAATCAGCCTCTTATGGCGTTTGATACATTGTATCAAAGTTGACATCTCACCTTATTTTCTCTCCCTCCTCCTACCCACAACATAGTAACCTAACAAAAAAAATCATTTTGAGAGAAACCATTTATTATGTCCACAGATTGCTGTATTTCTCCAATAACCAGAACAGGTTTATGGGTACGGACATCAAAATAGAGAGGGAGTGCACGCGTTGGCAGGCCTGCTGAATAAAAAAATTTCCATTAGCCCACAGAAAGTTCCACTAGCCCTCAAATATTTTCAAAATGTGTGGGATATCTTTTAACTCCTGATGGTAGAAACAGTGGCCGAAGCATCACTCAGCCCTTCAGCCAGAAGGGAGGAATGACGACCCATTGTGGGCTCAATGCTTGAACACTGGTGAATTAGTCTCAATTTATGCTTACATTCCTAAATTAATGTTTATTATGCTTTTTCAGGGAATAACACACCCAGGCACAGGTCATTGACCCACAATGGGTCCTAGGGGAGAAAAAATAGGAGTAAAAATAAATTAAAAATAGAAAAGAAAAAGACTACGTATATTAATCTACACCACGAAGATGCCGGAAAACTAGCTGTTTGAAGTGAGACAGATTGTATGAGTATGGAAACACAGAAGAAGACAGAGCATTCCACAGTTTGGCTGTGTGAGGAAAGAAGGATGTACAAAAACGGGTTATTCTAGTGTGACCGACATCCACACAGAAACAGTGGGCAACGCGGGCAAGACGTGTATTACGAGCCTACGGCCTTGCCGGCGGTACACAGAATGCCAAATCCACCGAACATTGCCTGTTAAAGTGCCTGTAAAAGAGAGAGAGTGAAGCAACATTGCGGCGAAGAGAAAGGGAAGAGAGATAATTATTAACTAAAGAAGGGGTTAATAAGACAAAGTGCCTTTGATTCCGCCCTATCTAACAGTTGGACAGAAGAACAGCCACCCCAGATATGAGAGCAGTACTCCAAGCTAGGATGAATGAATCCCTTATATACTTGAGGCTGCTGCTTGCTTCATGTCTGCTTTTTTCTTGCTTGACAGTCTGAACAACAAAGACATATCAAGGGTAAATGGGAATTTTGAGGGTGGCTGGTCCCTAACCTCCTAAATTTGTTATTCTGTATTCTTATGGGATTTATTTCTTCGAAAGCCAATGATTCTCTGTCCGTTGACCTTCGCAGTCCGCTTATGTGTTGGTCATTGAGGTATATCTGTAGTGTACTGTACACTCTTCATTATGAGGGTATTAGGGACCAAATTCATGGGTATACTGTAGTACAGTATAACGTCGATTTAAAGCGATTCAATTTAAGAATATTGATTTAAAGTGACACCCACAATTAAGGACAATGTTTTAATTTAAAGCAAATCTTTCCTATTTTGCATGAGTCAATCTGGTGCATCATATTTTAAAATTAGCACCTAATGTTTCTCTGGGCACGCTACACTGTCCTAAGGGCAAAGCTGTACTGTACATGTACTCAAAATAATGTGATAAATGACTTCTAAAATTTTTGTCTAGTCCAAACTATAGCATGATTATATTCAAATTAATCACTATCTTATAAGAATTCCAGCAATGTAAATTATATTCTCCCCAGTCACTTCTGTGACATTTTATAAGCAAAAAAACAAAAACTCAATCTAAAGGACATAAATAAACAAATAAATACTTCATTAGACCTTCGGCCCCAACTGTCAAATGTGTCAACGTCACCCCCCCCCCCCCCCACCTTTCCAGCCAGGGTTTGGTGTTTTACGCTAAAAGTTTTTATCTTATATAATATCACAGATTAAAGTTAGAATATAATTTGCATTGCTAGAATCCTTGCAAGACAGCAAATAATTTGAATATAAACGTCATATATTTTGCACAAGAGATAAAAATTTTAGCCTTTTGTATAAAATTAATTAAAACTAAAATTTGTATGTCTAATGCAAACTATAGCATAAATATACAGTGGTTCCTCGGTTAACGAACGCCTCAGTTAACGAAATTTTGGTTTACGAATTACCTTCCATAAGAATCTTCAATTCGGTTAACGAAAAAAAATTTGATTAACAAAATCATTAAGAAAATCACGTTTTGTTTTGAACATCAGCTGATAGGCTGAGGGGATACTCAGCCAATTTAGTAATCTCTATGTTTACATTCGTTTCCAATGGAGTAAATATCAAGAAAATGCGCACTTTGATATTCGTGCATTTTTTTTTACAGTACAGTATTACCCCGCCTAACGCGGTTTCACTTAACACGTTTTACCATATACGCGGTGCCTCGCCAGAGCTGAACTTTCACTTAACACGGATTTTTTCCACATATACGCAGTGAGTGTCCGGCTCGAGACGCTATTTTTAGATTCGCCCCACCCCTCACCCTGCCTGACTGCCTGTTTTAGCTCATAAAATTCAAACAAATTACCCGGCCAGAATATAATTTACATTGCTGGAATTCTTATAATTTGGTGATCATTTTGAATATAAACATCATATATTTTGCATTAGACATACAAATTTTAGATAAAATTTTTTCTCTGGGTAACTATGTTATCTTTTGTGCAAAATATATGACATTTATATTCAAAATATTCCTGGTCTTACAAGGAATCCAGCAATGTCAATTATATTATCCTAACTTTAGTTTGAGGTATTATTTATTACTAAAGTTAAATATTCTGGTTTCCCCACACATCTCCTTGGGACGGTTGGTGGGGAGTGGGGGGAGGGAGGGACCGACCGACCATCTGTTACCCCATGAAGAATATTTTTTTTTTTTTATTAACTGAAGATATTTGTTTTAGCTCATAAAATTCATACAAATTACCCGGTCAGAATATAATTTACATTGCTGGAATTCTTATAATTTGATGATCATTTTGAATATAAACATCATATATTTTGCATTAGACATACAAATTTTAGATAAAATGTTTTCTCTAGTAAATATGTTCTCTTTTGTGCAAAATATATGACATTTATATTCAAAATATTCCTGGTCTTACAAGGAATCCAGCAATGTCAATTGTATTATCCTAACTTTAATCTGAGGTATTATTTAATACAAAATGTTAAAATTTACTTTTTTCACCCACTCTTCTCTTGAAGGGAGGAGTGGTGGGGGGTGGGGGGGAGGGTTGGGACTGACCACACTGTTGGAAGAGGGGGGAGGCAAGGTGGGGTACTTTGATTGACAGATAGTGTCCTGAAGAATATTTTTTTTTTTATTAACTGAAGATATTTGTTTTAGCTCATAAAATTCATACAAATTACCCGGCCAGAATATAATTTACATTGCTGGAATTCTTACAATATGGTGATCATTTTGAATATAAACATCATATATTTTGCATCAGACATACAAATTTTAGATAAAATGTTTTCTCTAAGTACATATGTTATCTTTTGTGCAAAATATATGACATTTATATTCAAAATATTCCTGGTCTTACAAGGAATCCAGCAATGTCAATTGTATTATCCTAACTTTAGTTTGAGGTATTATTTATTAAAATTTAGTGGTTTTCCCCCAAAAATTTCTCAGAGAGGGAAGAGCCAGCAGTGTAGTGTGAGAAGAGGGGGAGGGAGTTGAGTCCATTATTTGAATGGACATTAACTTGGCGACTGTATTTCTCTAATTCTCTTAAGTATTAATTGTGTGCATGTACCATCATAAAATTAAGATGTCATTTTTACTACAACATAGTTATGTGTCTTCAAAAAGTGGAGTTTGGGGGTCGGGCTGGTTTCTATTGGAATTAATCCCATATGTTCTGTTGTTCACTTAACGCGGATTTCACTTAACACAGGACCCTCTGGGTTCTATTGACCGCGTTAAGTGGGGTACAACTGTATTAAACTTATTGGTCATTCTAAAATTTAGCCATCCAAGCTCTGTCTACATACAGTTTTCAACTATTATTTTTGACTCATATATGTAACTTTATTAATTTATTGAAACTCATTTACATGCACACACTGTCCTATGGGCAAAGCTGTACTGTACATGTAAACAAAATAATGTACAAAATGATTACTAAAATATTTGTCTAGTGCAAACTATGGTATGTTAACACTCAATTTAATCATTATCTTATAAGAATTCCAGCAATGTAAATTATATTCTCCCCGGTCACTTCTATGCAATTTTATGAGCAAAAAACAAAACTCAACTAAATGACATAAATAAACAAATAAATACTTCACCAGATCTTCAGCGCTAAATGTCAAAGTACACCTCACCTCCTGCTCCCCGCTCCCCCCAACGCTCCCTCCCTCCCTCCCTCTCCCCCAGCCAGGGTTTTAGGCTTACAGTTTTTATCTTATATAATATCTTAGACTAAAGTTAGGAGAATATAATTTGCATTGCTGGAATCCTAGGAAGACAGCTAATAATTTGAATATAAACGTCATATATTTTGCGCAAGAGTTAAAAATTTTTGCTCTCTGTAATAAAATTCTTAAATTAGATCTAAAATTTGTATGTCAAATGCAAATTATAGCTTGTTCATTTTCAAATTAATCACTATCTTATAAGAATTCCAGCAATGTTAATTATATTCTCCCAGGTCATTTCACTGGCATTTTAAAATGAGAGAAGCTTAGTAGGACTGTTAAATAAACACACAGGAGACCTTCCGCTCAAACTGTCAAGCATTTTACCTCACCCCCCCCCCACTCGCTCGCTCACTCCCTTCCTGGCTGGCTGGCTGGCTGGCTCCCTCCCAGCCATGGTTTTAGGCTTACAGTTTTTATCTTATACAGGTTGTCAACCCTTTATCCGAAATTCCGAAAACCGAAAAGCTCTGAAAACCGAAATTTTGTTTTGGTGGGGCAATTTTTTTTTTTTTTTTTTTTTTTAACAGGGATTAGCCCACCCGGGCATAGATCACTGACCCACATCGGGGCCTGGGGGGTGAAAATGTAATAATAATTATAATAATAATAATTATTAATGGTAAATAAAATTGTTAATAAAAAATACAACAAAATAAAATAATAATGATAATAATAATAATAATAATAACAATAAAATATAATAAAAAAATAATAATAACAATAATACTGTAATAATAAAATAATAATAATAAAGAACTACAAGAATGAAAAAAGATCAAATGTGAGAAACACGACCTAGACCTATGAATTATTATTATTATAATAATTTTTATTCTATTTTCGCCCTCCAGGCCCTGATGTGGGTCAGTGACTTGTGCCCGAATGGACTAATGCACACATTAAAAAAAATAAAAATAAATTCTGAAAACCGAAAAATTCCGAAATCCGAAATGCCTCTGACACTAAGGATTTTGGATAAGGGATTGTCAACCTGTATAATATCTCAGATTAAAGTTAGGAGAAAATAATTTGCATTGCTGGAATCCTAGCAAGACAGCGAATAATTTGAATATAAACGTCATATATTTTGCACAAGAGATAAACATTTTTGCTCTCTCTAATAAAATTCTTATATTAGAAATAAAATTTGTATGTCTAGTAGGGTGTGTCATAGGAGGGAAGATCAGCTAAAACTAATGGCCCATCACTTTTTTGGTAGATTTTAGTGTATATAAACAGAAAATAATTTCAGTTTCAATATTTTGCAACCTTTTGCTAGGTAAATTTTAGAGTGAAATTTATCGAAAATCTAACGTACAGCTGCATTAGTGCATTACAATTAAATAGTGAACATTGCTTTCTGACTTCATTCCTTAACAACCCAACTAACAATATTTTTTTCTGTTTCAGATTCTGATGCATTTATAAGTTGATAATATTTGCGATGGCTGCTTGTGTCAGGACGAGGAACCAAAAATCCAGCCATCTCAGTCACTATTTTGGGTCTGGGAGAGAGCTCCTGAAGTCGGAGTTGCCTACATTGAGAGATGCTTTGAGATACGGTGTTTTAATCAGGCAAATCATTGAAAAGAACCGAAGAACTTACACAAACAAAGATATTGCCAGTGATATGACCAAAGCTGTCTTGGCACAGTACACTCTGGCTAATGCTCAGTTCAAGCCTCCAGTCATAACAAGTCAGAAGAAGATTAGTGAGAGACTGCTAGCCAGTTGGGAAAAGGCAAGAGATATCTCTCTTGGGAGAAGAAAACTTGCAGTTAAGGACAGCTTTGCCAAGCAACTGGACCAGTTATTTGACATAATTACTTGTAATTGCCCAAATGTTCTCTGTCCTGAGTTTGAATGCGATCGTGACTGTAAATCTGAGGCCCACATCTCCTGTATTTGCAAGCGTGAACTGAAGATTCCTGTGATCGAACTGGCATTTGTCAAAGCACAGAGAGAGAAGACTGGCAGTATAGGGGCTCTCATGATTTCTAGCCAAGATATTCCGGAGTCCAAGAGACAGGAGGCTGCCACAGAGAGACAGAAGAGTTGCCGAGGAAAAGAGACTTGAGAAGGCCCAGGGTGACGTAAAAAAGGCCGATGATTGGAGTCAAGCTGATTCAGAGTTTAATGACTTCCCCATGGCTGATCCGAGTGCTGACCAGGAGAATGGTGACTTTGTCCCTAACCCAGAAAATAATGATCCCAAACCTTCCAGGCATAAGATTCGAAATAGGAAAGATATCCCGAGCATAGCTCTGGCCAGCATGCGACACCACACTGGTCTCAGAGAAACTGCAGAGATAGCAACAGCTGCCTGGGTTGACGGTGGTTTGATAACACCTGATGATGTTCACCTGGTGATAGATCATAACAAAGTAAGGAGAGCTCAGGAGAAACTTGTCAGTAACCTAGAAGAGGAGTTTGATAAGGGGATAAGAGAAAATGGAATCAATTGTTTGTTCTTTGATGGGAGAAGGGATGACACTAAAGTGTTCATGAAAGTTGGAGATTCTGACAAGTTGTTCCCTGCCATGGTGAAGGAGGAACACTACTCCTGCTGCAGTGAACCAGGAGGGAAGTATTTGTGGCATTTCACTCCAGAGAAAGATGACATCAGGAAACCAGCTGAGATAGTGGCAGATAACATTGTGAACTGGCTCAGAGAGAGGAACGTAGACCAGACCCTGCAGGCCATTGGAGGGGACAGCACCAACACGAACACAGGGTGGCAAGGGGGGGTCATACAGTGGATAGAGCGGAAGATTGGGAGGAAGCTGGTCTGGATTGTTTGTGACCTCCACACCAACGAGTTGCCACTCAGACATCTGATCCAGGAGCTGGATGGCAAGACTCTTTCAAACAACAGATGGTCTGGTCCTCTTGGCAAGATGCTGGACTCTGCCACTGAGTTAGAAATAAATCCGAGCTTTGAAAAAATCACAGTTGGCCCTCCACTCGTTGAGCTTGCACATACTGTCATTGACGACCTGAGTACTGACCAGTACTATGGTTACATGATTTGCGGTGCCATCAAAACTGGGGTCATGCCTGATAGACTTGCTTACCTGCAGATAGGTCCAGTCTCACATTCTAGGTGGCTCACAACGGCTCTCAGGTTCTGCAGAATTTGGGTCGCTCATCATAAACTGAAAGGGAACCAGCTTCACAACCTGAGACTTATTGTCCAATTCATCGTGAGTGTCTACTTGCCAAATTGGTTCAACACCAAGGTCAAGTCATCGTTCTCCGAAGGTCCGAGGCATGTTCTCCTCCAGCTTGAGCTCCTGAGGCGTCAGCCAAGGAAGATTGTTCAGATTGTGGAGCAGACTGTGAGGAGATCTTCCTGGTATGCTCATCCTGAGGCAGTTCTGCAGACAATGCTCTGCAGTAAGGATGAGGAGGAGAGAAGAGTGGCAGTCAAAAAGATCTTGGATATGAGACTTATGAGAGGATCTGGGCATGACGAATCAGTTGGTGACGATTCCTTCAGGGTCAGGAAGACTCCTGAAGTCAATCTAGGTGCCAAGACCCTCACTGATCTCATAGATCTGGATAACATCCAGGCTGGCAGTGAGCCCCCTCTTACCTGCAGCCTCACCAATGTTCAAGTCAGAGCTTTCCTGGACAATCCCATGCATGTCCCTGCCTGGCCCTCGCACACCCTGAGTATAGAGCGTTGTGTACAGCAAGTGAGCGAGGCCAGCAGTCACGTGTACAGCCAGGAGAGGAGGGAAGGCTACATCCGAGCTCAGGGGGTCAGCAGGGAGGTGATGAGTAGAAACAGAAGCAAGAAAGACATGTTCTCTATGGTGTGCAGCAACACCGGGTCGTAGTAGTAAAACCGGTTTTTGTATTTGATGATTTTGTTTTCTAAAGGAATATTAAATTTAATAAATGTGTCAAGATCATTCGTTTCACTATTCTGGATCATTTTCATCCTAATGAATTAACCTGATACATTTACTTTACTTTAAATAAGCTATTTAGTGGTGTTGGTAAAAGGGTGGGAATACTGAATTTTCATAAGATTTCAATTTAAAATTTACCTAGCAAAAAATGAAAACTTTTCAAATCTGAAGATATCACATGATTCTGCACATAGAACTACATCATTAATACCATGGGCCGATTTTTCAAACTCAAAAAAAAAAAATTCGCCTCCGTATGACACACCCTAATGTCTAGTGCAATTTATAGCTTGTTTATATTCAAACTAATCATTATCTTACAAGAATCCCAGCAATGTTAATTATATTCTACCAGGTCATTTCACTGGCATTTTAAAATGATAGAAGCTTAGTCACTTAAGGACTGTTAAATAAACTCACATGAGACCTTTTGCTCCAACTGTCAAACATAATTATCACCTCACCTCCTGCTCACTCCCTCCCTCCCTCCCTCCCTCCCAGCCAGGGTTTTAGGCTTACAGTTTTTATCTTAAGAGTAACACAGCTTGGCCAGGAAGGATGATGTAGCTGCAAGGACAATCTAACTCGGAACCTGCCAAGTCCCCGCATACATTCACTTCACATTTCTTATTTAATAGCAACATAATACAGGGGAGGATACAGGAATATCAAAAGAGAGGGGTCCAAGAAGTTGTGGGTGGGGGAACATGGTAAGCACAGCAAGCCCACCCAGCTGGGGGGATTTGGGGGAGGGGAGGGGGGTGTAGTAAGACCCCCAGAATTTTTTTTTAAATCTGACCAATATCATGGACATTTTGAGGCCATTTTGAAGCCACGTGCACTTGATATTATGAGATATTCTGAATTCAATTGTAATTACTTTTTACTATACAGGGTATACAAAAATGCCTGAGTACAATACTGCATTAAAAAAAAGCATTGGCATTTTCTGGTGAAAAGGGGGGGGAGGGGGGGTTGAACCCCCAGGACCCCCCTGGATTTGCCCTTGACATATTTTTCAATATACAGGTACTCCATATAATGCAATAAAATAACTAAAATACTGTAACATGAAAACAACACAAAAGAACAGTGTGAGTGAGTGCACAATGTTTGTAAAGGAGTGTAAACATTTAACTAACATTTACTAATGCCATATCAAGAAATCTAGAATGCTCAGTGTGTTTTTACACGCTGCGGTTTGGATGTACAGTAAGTCCTCATTTAACGTTACCCCGACAACGTTGTTTCATTATAACGTCGCTACTCTTTAGAAACACATGATTCGGACAACGTCCCTCCGATTTGGTATAGCGTCGTCACAGACTATTTTGTACAGCGCATCACCCTCTCTCACCCAGTCAAGAGTGGGAGTAGGAGCCACCCTACGGGTCTCAGTGACTCGGCACCCTCCTCCTCTCCACTTATCTACCGCACACTCACTCCACCTCTGCCCATTAGTGAGTACAATACAAAATGATTTAGTTTATTCATCTTTTTGGATGTATAATATATACTATTTTCTATAAAAATTCCATGAATATATGTACATGGTCCCTCGGTTAATGAACACAATTCGTTCCAGAAGGTCGTTCGTTAACCGAAAATTTCGTTAACCGAATCCATTATTTCAATGGGATATTGGGTAATTGGTTCCAGCTCACAGAAAAGTACATACAAAGTAAAGCCTAAAATGCATAAAGTCAGAAACACTCCTAAAATTCCCCTAAATCGCCCTTAAATCACTTTATATATCGTACATATACACTAGAACTCTTAAATCACTACTGTAATGTGATACAGGTGATTAATTTTTATCTCTTATGCAAAATATATGACGTTAATATTCAAATTATTCGCTGTCTTGCAAGGATTCCAGCAATGCAAATTATATTCTCCTAACTTTAGTCTGAGATATTATATTAGATAAAAACTGTAAGCCTAAAACCCTGGCTGGGGGAGAGGGAGGGAGGGAGGGAGGGAGGGAGGGAGCAGGAGTTGAGTTGATATGTTTGACAATTGGAGCCGAAAGTCTCGTGAGTGTATATTTAACAGTCCTTAAGTGACTAAGCTTCTCTCCTTTTAAAATGCCAGTGAAATGACCTGGGAGAATATAATTTACATTGTAAGATAGTGATTAATATGAATATAAACAAGCTATAATTTGCACTAGACATAACATATTTAGTACCAAAATCATTTAGTACATGTACAGTACATGTTTGCACTTAGGTCATTGAATGAAAATAAATGAAGAAATTTATGTAAATCTACCCAAAAATACAGTTGAAAAAGTTTACATTACTAAAATGTACTAAACTAATGTACAGTCAACCCTCGCTTTACGTGGTCCCACTTTACGCGTCCCCACGTTTACGCGGTACCCTGCCGAATACGGAATGCTCACTTTCCGCGGTGTGTGTACCCTTTTACGCGGAGAGCGGCGTGAGCAGGGTGCGCACAAGGTCGCCCAGTCATCAAAACATTACCGAGTTCTTCACCCAACGGCCGAAGTCAGTGATAATGATAGTGAGGATATGGACTTATATGGACTTTGAGGGGTTTGACAAAGAGGCCCTGCAAGCCTCTGTGGTGGATAGTGATACAATTGATACAAGTGATACAGGTGAGGGCCAATAATCTGCCCTCTGCCTCAGAACCAACCCCCCATCCCCGTGTGCCCAGCCATCTTTTCTACTATAATGTAAGTGTTAAAAAACCTAATATTATTGATATTTCTCTTAATTATTAATTGTGTGTGCATACCATCATAAAATTAAGAAGTTATTTTTACTACAACGTAGGAATTGTGTCTGAAAAAGTGGAGTTTGGGGGTCGGCCCGGTCTCTATTTCAATTAATCCCATATGTTATGTTGTTCACTTCACGCGTTTCGAACTTTACGCGGGCCGCCATGGGTTCAATTGACCGCGTAAAGTGAGGGGTCGCTGTACCAAAATTTTTATCTCTTGTGCAAAATATAAGATGTTTATATTCAAATTATTCACTGTCTTGCAAGGATTCCAGCAATGCAAATTATATTCTCCTAACTTTAGTCTGTGATATTATATAAGATAAAAACTTAAAGCCTACTGTATAACCACCAAACCCTGGCTGGGAGGGGGAGGAGTGACAGTGACATGTTTGACAGTTGGCGCCGAAGGTCTAGTGAAGTACAGTTCGTCCCCGAATTACGTACATCCGAATTACGTACAAACGGCCGATACGTACATCGTTTCTGAAGTCTTTAATTGCAAAAATATTTTCTTAAAAGGGCGAGCAATTTTTAAATTTGGCGGGCGAGCCAGCCGCACCGCGCCGCCACTATCACTGACCATGCAGACGACACGCTAGACGCACCAAAACAACAAGTGTGGTCATTGTGCATACAGTACTTCTCCTGTGAATTTCTGCCCTATTTTGTACACTTTACTCTGTGTGCAATGACTGGTGTAAAGCGTAAGAGTGGTGAAGCCAGTGGGAGTGCTACGAAACGTCAAGCAATCTCACTAGAGGTAAAAATGGACATAATAAAACTGCTTGAAAGTGGTGAAAAGTTGACCAATGTTGCCTGCAAATTTAACCTGAGTCGGTCAACTGTTAATACAATTGATAAGGGCAAAGAAAAGATCAAGGAACATGTGAAATCTGCAGTGCCAATGCAATCTACGATTATAACTAAAAGAAGAGGGAAGGTTCTGGAAGAAATGGAAAAATATCTTGCGCTGTGGATCGAGGACTGCACACAAAAACGTAAGCCTCTGTGTCTCAGTATGATTCAGGAGAAAGCCCTAAGTCTTTTCAACGACCTAAAGAAAGATCACCCTGATGATACTGTGACATTCAATGCTAGCAATGGGTGGTTTAACCGATTCAAGGTGCGAAATAAGCTGCATAATGTTCGAGTGACTGGTGAGGCGGCGAGTGCTGATTGGAAAACAGCACAGGATTTTCCAAAGAAACTCGCGGAAATTATCGAGTTACGTACATTTCGAGTTAAGTACAACCTTTTGGTCCCCGTTATGTACGTAACTTGGGGACTTACTGTATTTAATTGTTTATTTATGTCCTTTTGATTGAGTTTTTGTTTTTTGCTTATAAAATGTCATAGAAGTGACCAGGGAGTATATAATTTATATTGTTGGAATTCTTATAAGATAGTGATTAATTTGAGTGCAAACATGCTATACAGTCAACCCTCACTTTACGCGGTCCCACATTCCGCGTTTACGCGGTGCCCTGCCAAAACCCAGGATGCTCACATTCCGCGGTGGGTGTACCCCTTTACACGGGTGAAGTATAATTTTTTTATTTAGCTCATAAAATTCATACAAATTATCCGGCCAGAATATAATTTACA
Organism: Homarus gammarus; assembly: GCA_958450375.1. Classification (NCBI taxonomy): domain Eukaryota; kingdom Metazoa; phylum Arthropoda; class Malacostraca; order Decapoda; family Nephropidae; genus Homarus; species Homarus gammarus. The sequence continues at coordinate 92,873 of CAUDMG010002808.1, read as the reverse complement.
TTGCTGGAATTCTTACAATTTGATGATCATTTTGAATATAAACATCATAGATTTTGCATTAGACATACAAATTTTAGATATAATGTTTACTCTGAGTAAATATGTTATCTTTTGTGCAAAATATATGACATTTATATTCAAAATATTCCTGGTCTTACAAGGAATCCAGCAATGTCAATTATATTATCCGAACTTTAGTCTGATTTATTATTTGTTACTAAAAAGGTAAACAGTCTGGTATTCCCACACATTTATCTAGTTGCGATGGTTGGTGGGGGGTCGGGGGGAGGGAGGGACCAACCGACCATCTGTTACCGTGTGAAAAATATTTTTTTTTATTAACTGAAGATTTTTATTTTAGCTCATAAAGTTCATACAAATTACCCGGCCAGAATATAATTTACATTGCTGGAATTCTTACAATTTGATGATCATTTTGAATATAAACATCATATATTTTGCATTAGACATAAAATTTTTAGATATAATGTTTACGCTGAGTAAATATGTTATCTTTTGTGCAAAATATATGACATTTATATTCAAAATATTCCTGGTCTTACAAAGAATCCAGCAATGTCAATTATATTATCCAAACTTTAATCTGAGGTATTATTTAATACTAAATGTTAAAATCTAGTTTTTTCACCCACTCTTTCTCTTGAAGGGAGGGTTGGTGGGAGGTGGGGGGGGGAGGGTTGGGACAGACTGACCATCTGGCCCGGTTGGAAGAGGGGGGGAGGCAAGGTGGGGTACTTTGATTGACAGATAGTGTCGTGAAGAATATTTTTTTTTTTATTAACTGAAGATATTTGTTTTAGCTCATAAAATTCACACAAATTACCCGGCCAGAATATAATTTACATTGCTGGAATTCTTACAATTTGATGATCATTTTGAATATAAGCATCATAGATTTTGCATTAGACATACAAATTTCAGATGTAATGTTAACTCTGAGTAAATATGTTATCTTTTGTGAAAAATATATGACATTTATATTCAAAATATTCCTGGTCTTACAAGGAATCCAGCAATGTCAATTATATTATCCTAACTTTAGTTTGAGGTATTATTTATTACTATACCTGGTTTTCCCCCCAAAATTTCTCAGAGGGAAGAGCCAGCGAGTGTAGTGTGAGAAGAGGGGGAGGGAGTTGAATCCATTATTTGAATGGACATTAGCTTGGCGACTGTATTTCTCTATTTCTCTTAAGTATTAATTGTGTGCATGTACCATCATAAAATTAAGATGTTATTTTTACTTGAACATAGGTATTGTGTCGGAAAAAGTGGAGTTTGGGGGTCAGCTGGTCTCTATTTCATTTAATCTCATATGTTATGTTATTCACTTTACGCGTTTCTCACTTTCCGCGGTACCCTGTGGGTTACATTAACCGCGTAAAGTGAGGGTTGACTGTAGTTTGCAATAGACAAAAATTTTAGTAATCATTTTGTACATTATTTTGATTACATGTACAGTACAGCTTTGCCCTAAGGACAGTGTGTGCATATAAATGAGTTTCAATAAATGAATAAAGTTACATATATTGAGCCAAAAATAATAGTTGAAAAACTTTATGTAGACAGAGCTTGGATGGCTAAATTTTAGAATGACCAATAATTTTAATATAAAAAAATGCAAATATTAAAGAGCACCATTTTCTTGATATTTACTCCACTAGAAACGAATGTGAACATAGAACAGATTACTGAATTGGCAGACTAGCCCATCAGCTGATGCTGACAACAAAACCTGTTTGTCGTAAGGATATCGTTAATCAAAGTTTTGTTCATTAACCGAATTGAAGATCCTTATGAGAGCTAATTCGTTAACCGAAATTTCGTTAATCGAACCGTTCATTAACCGAGGGACCACTGTACAGTCGGCCCTTCACATACACGGGTTTAGCATTCACGGATTCGCAAATACGCGGATTGCCCCGCTGGAGGAATATTCTGTACATTGAAGTAATTGAAGTACATTCAAATCGCGCGGCACCGAACACTGGACACCGCCCGCTCCCGCAACCTCACACACACATAGCGAGTCGTCACCCCACCCCGCGCTCCCACACTCAGTTAGTCTCGCTGTAACCACGCTTGTGTTAACATCAGAATTGTAGTTGCTACCCACATTTACCATGGCCTCTAAAAGAGCATCAAAGACACCAGCTGGAGTCACACCTAAGCGCCAGAAGAAAGTGATGACTCTGCAGGAGAAGGTGGAAAAGTTAAGGGAGGCAATGTCGTTCGCTGCTGTGGGGCGACTGTACAACGTGAATGAAAGCACGGTACGTACCATCAAGAAAAGGGAAAAAGATATCTGTGATGCTGTAAGTGTCAGTGCTCCAAGCAGTGCTAAGCATATCAGCCAAGTGAGGGAGAAGCAATGGTGAAGATGGAGAATGCCTTGTTTCTGTGGATAGAGGACCAGCACCGGAAAGGTGTAGCAGTGGACTTTATCCTTATCTGGGAGAAAGCTAAGTCTCTACACAAACGCTTCATGCCTGCAGCTGAGGAACCCGTACCCAGTACCAGTGCTGCTACCCCCACACCTGAGACACCTCTGACACCATTCCAAGCCAGCAAGGGGTGGTTTGACAATTTCAAGTGTCGATTCGGCCTGAAGAATGTGAAGATGACTGGGGAGGGTGCGTCAGCAGACACCATGGCTGCAAAAGCTTTCCCAGCAGAGTTGAAAGCAATACTCAAGGAGCAGGGATATAAGCCAGAGCAAGTTTGGAATATGGATGAAACAGGTAAGACAACAAATTACTACTGTACATTTAACCTTAAAAATGCTCAAATACCTGTTGTACTATACGTACTGTATTGTGTTGTAAGAGAAAACGGGATAAATGCGTCTCATTTTTTTACAGTAACTTTATATTTTTATTCCGTAGTGATTTACCATACAGTGTGCTGTAATATTTTTATATTTTTATACCGATTTTGATACCGTATACAGTCAACCCTCACTTTCCGTGGCTAATATAACCCACAGGGTTCCGCGGAAAGTGAGAAACGCGTAAAGTGAATAATATAACATATGGGATTAAATGAAATAGAGACCGGCTGACCCCCAAACTCCACTTTTTCCGACACAATACCTATGTTCTAGTAAAATAACATCTTAATTTTATGATGGTACATGCACACAATTAATACTTAAGAGAAATAGAGAAATACAGTAGCCAAGTTAATATCCATTCAAATAATGGACTCAACTCCCTCCCTCTCTTCTCACACTACACTCGCTGGCTCTTCCCTCTCTGAGAAATTTTTGGGGGAAAACCACTAGATTTTAAGGTATAGTAAAAAATAATACCTCAAACTAAAGTAAGGATAATATAATTGACATTGCTGGATTCCTTGCAAGACCAGGAATATTTTGAATATACACTTCATATATTTTGCACAAAAGATAACATATTTGCTCTGAGTAAACAAAATACTTGTATTAGATCTAAACTTTGTATGTCTAATGCAAAATCTATGATGCTTATATTCAAAATGATCATCAAATTGTAAGAATTCCAGCAATGTAAATTATATTCTGGCCGGGTAATTTGTATGAATTTTATGACCTAAAACAAATATCTTCAGTTAATAAAAAAAAAAATATTCTTTGCGACACTATCTGTCAATCAAAGTACCCCACCTTGCCTCCTCCCCCTCTTCCAACCGCGCCAGATGGTCGGTCGGTCCCTCCCCCCCACCTTCCCTCCCTACCAGAGAAATGTTGGGTGAAAACTAGATTTTAACTTTTAGAAATAAATAATACCTCAGACTAAAGTAAGGATAATACAATTGACATTGCTGGATTCCTTGCAAGACCAGGAATATTTTGAATATACACTTCATATATTTTGCACAAAAGATAACATATTTGCTCTGAGTAAACAAAATACTTGCATTAGATCTAAAATTTGTTTGTCTAATGCAAAATCTATGATGCTTATATTCAAAATGATCATCAAATTGTAAGAATTCCAGCAATGTAAATTATATTCTGGCCGGATAATTTGTATGAATTTTATGAGCTAAATAAAAAAATTATACTCACCCGCGTAAAGGGGTACACCCACCGCGGAATGTGAGCATCCCGGGTTCCGGCAGGGTACCGCGTAAACATGGAAACGCGGAATGTGGGACTGCGTAAAGTGAGGGTTGACTGTATGTATAATAGTACAGGGTGTACTATTTTCTTTTCCAACAGGTTTGTTCTGGAAAAAGATGCCACAGCGCACTTTCATCTCCCAAGAAGAACGCCGTGCACCAGGATTCAAGGCAGCCAAGGACAGGTGCACCGTGCTATTTTGTGGCAATGCTGCGGGTCACCTCATTCACGTGCATTCCAACGCCGCGACATGAGCATGCTGTCTGTTTTCTGCATGCACAATATGAAGGCCTGGACAATGAGCGAACTGTTTCTCAACTGGTTCCACCATTGTTTCCTGCCAGAGGTTGAACGCTACCTGCACCAGAAAGGATTTTTGAGTTCAAGATCCTGCTAATCCTCGACAATGCTCCCGGTCATCCACAGTCAGTGGAGGTGTTGCATGAAGAGGTACAGGTGTTGCTCCTTCCACCCAACACCACTGCACTTATCTAGCCAATGAACCAGGGAGTTATCAAGACGTTCAAGGCTAACTACAGTAAATGTGTGATGGCCAGACTGCACTCAGCTTCAGACCATGACCAAAACCTGGATGTGATTCAGTACTGGGAAGAGCTTCAACAATGCCAACTGCGTATCTGTGGTGGCTGAATCGTTCAAGGATGTGAAGCCTGAGACAGTGAATGCCTGCTGGAAATCACTGTGGCCTGAATGTGTGAAAGATTTCACTGGATTTTCTCCTGATGAAGCCATCGCAGAGGCGGTGAGAAAGACCCTGGCACTGTCAAGGAAAGTGGCTGCTGAAGGCTTCCGGGACATGGCAGAGGACGAGATTAGGGAGCTAATTGAAGAGCATGACACTGAGCTGACCAAGGAGGATCTACAGGAGTTAGTAGACTCAGGCAAGGAAGAGGAAGAGGAAGTGCAAGGGAAAGAAGATGAGGAAGAGCAACAAGAAATAAAGCTGGAGAAGTTGGGGGAGATGACCAGGAATATTGAGGCACTGAAAAACATGGCCTATGGTATGGACCCCTCCATGGTGCGTGCCCTAAAATTCATGCAAGGGATGGATGACGTTTTTGCTCCATACAAAAACATCATGGAAGAAATGAAAAGAAAGAGACGACAACTTCCCATCACCATGTTCTTTGATCACCGAAGGAGAGATTTAACACCATCAATCACTGGCGGCAGTGAGGAAGCAGCTGAATCCACCGTCGCCCCCACTTCACCACCCGTTATGGAACTGAGTGATGATGACCCCGATGACCCCCGTCCTGTCGCCAAGGATAGGTACTGTACAGTAGTGAAATTTTTATCTCTTTTTTAATAGCTTTTCTTGCCATGTTTATTGTTTGTAAACATGCACAGCACAGTACAGTTCAGTACTGTACATAGGAAGTGGAGGTGCAGTTATTCACAAAACATTTGTGTTTGTTGTCGGCAGTAGTGACGATGTGGAGGAGGCGGAGGGATAGAGCAGGGAGGAGTGGTGACGCTGGAGGTGGGAGCAGGGACGAGTGGAGATGCCAGCCAGTACATTACGGGTGTACAGTATTAATTGTTTTTATAGCTCTTTTTGCATTTTTATATTAAATACTGTACATTATATTAAATACTGTACATTACGTTTCAACAAAACTACTATTTATTTCTGAGAATATGGAAATGTAATATTTTTGCTGAAAAGATGTACGTATTACAGTGGAAAGTGGGATAAAATTGTGACGAAAGCAATGACTTTCGGTTTCTTTCGTTCAAAAGATGTTACCGTAATCGCTTTTCGAATGGTTTTCAGTTGTGGGATTATGAGGTTAATGACAGGATAGAATATTATTGTAATACAGTACAACAGTTTTTTAACTGAAAACCATTCGAAAAGCGATTACGGTAAAATCTTTTGAAGAACGAAAGAAAGCAAAAGCCATTGTTTTCGTCATGATTTTAACCCACTTTCCACTGTAATATGTACGTCATTTCAGCCAAAATATTACATTTCCATATTTATTTCTGAGAATATATTCATTCAGTCACAGTTAAGGTAAAATATACTTGTGATGTAATATTTTAATGAAAATACGGTATCGTAGTTTTCTTTTATTTCAAATTTAATGAATAAAGATTGATGTTTCAAATGTAATGAACAAAAATGAATACACTATGTTTTACATCGACCTGTGCATACCATACCATGCACTTGGCTACTTTGGCCTTGCTATGATGACCCAAAAGATCTGCCCTGGCAACTGTACCAACACTCACAGCTGGTGGTGCGTTTGGTGCGTCGTTTCCATTGTTTACTGGTAGTTACGGTAAATATTTTTCAACCTAACGAAACTATTACCCATTTAGAGGTTGACCCTCAATTTTTTGTCAAATAATTTGGTCTTAAAAACTCAACTACACACAGGTATATACAGTAAATAAGGACATGGGGGGCCAGGGGTTTTTTAATGGGGGGGCAGCAATAGTACACGGATATTTAACATTCACGGGTATCTCTGTTGCCTAACCCCGCGTATGTTAAGGGCCGACTGTATATGTATTGTATTTTATGGGGTAAAGGAAGGCTGGGGAACATAAATCCCATATTATATCTACAGGTAGTCCGCGTTTAACATTGTTTCGGTACTACTTCGTTAAATTTTAGACCAAAAATTCCTTTAACGTCCCGGTGATCCAATACTACGTCGTTTTGTATCGTCACGGACTTCTTTCTATGGCATTTCACCCTCTCTCGTCTGACCCGCTACGCTCTCTCGGCTCAGCGCAGAGTCTCAGTGACTCACCACCCTCCTCCTCTCCCTCCCTCCTCCTCTCCCACCCTCCTGGCTCCCGCTATACTCCTCCCCTCCCACCATCCGCCTCTTCCGTTCCTCTACCCACCACACACTCACTCTACCACCTCCGCCCATTGGTGAGTACCAATACAAACTTTGTAGTTGTATATGTGTGCATTATTTTCTAGAGAAATGGCTATGATTTTCTGTATATGTAATGTATTTTATGGGGCAAAGGGAGGCTGGGAAATGTAACTCCTGTATTTCATCTATTTCTTAAGGGGAAAATTGATCCGCTTAATGTAGTTTCGTATAACGTCGCGTTTTTAGGAACGTAATCCTGACGTTAAGCGAGGACTCCCTGTATTTCTTATGGGGAAAATTGATTCCGTTAACGTTGTTTCCATTAACGTCGCGATTTTCAGGAACGGAACCACGAAGTTAAGAAAACTTACTGTACAGGTACAGCTGCAGAGCGAGCGTCTCCCGTTCATGCTTCTCGTGAACAGTCACATTGAACTTCACAAATTTCTCAACCACACGGGTCCTTACAGAAAAAACACGGTCAAACAAAACGGGCCTTACAGCTGAATATAGCTGCTGTTAGCCCGCGCAATTTTAAATATTACTGTAGGGTACCATAATTTTTCTTAGCAAATAAGGGGTGTACGCTTTGTGAATATTGAAGTGGAATGTTAAAATAGCAGTTGCAGATATGTGGGGCTGAAAACAGCAAAGTATGTATTCCTGTATTGTACCTACATTACCGTACCAGGACACAATCAGTTACAATGTTAAGATGTAAAAAGTGATTACAGATAAGAATACAGTACTATACTGTACAGTCAATAAGTGTGAAAGCACCATATGAATTGTACAGGAAAAGGGCAATACTGGAGCACCTTAGCTTTCATCTTTATTCAAGACAGCTTAAGATCAGGTCAATATGAGACCCACTAATCCCCTCCCACATCTCCATTGCAAGTGTGAAGATATAAAAAGTGATTACAGTTATGTATTACATTTGGCAAAATGGACAGCGTACACCTACTGTAGGCTCAAGATGACAGCATCTACAGGTGAGAACAGAATATAGAGTACAGTAGTAGTAAACATTATTTTGTTTATTTGTAATATATTGTACGTGTAAAGTGGTGTTTGGGTAAATAAACACTGTACTGTACTGTACAGCTCGTCTATTACCCATGTAGAGGTCGACCCCCAATTTTTTGCCTAAAAATTTGGTCTTAAAAACTCGAACAATACACGAGTATATATGGTACATGTGTGTGTGTGTGTGTGTATACACACACACACACACACACACACACACACACACACACACACACCGCATTCCCAGACGAATCCCTATCAAAACGCCGAGCAAGCATAAGTAAGTCAAGCCAGTGCCTGAAAGACAGTGTGCTCGCTATGAAGTGCTGTAACTATGGTACAGCCTACCATCCCTATTGCTGTCCAATGTTACATCTTTATGCAACAAGGTGGAGGAAGTCAGTGTCACAATGAAGTCAGTTGGTGCAGGTATTGTGGCGATTACCAAGGCGTGGCAAATTGTTCCTGAAATCTGTGCCATAGAAAACTATGAGTTATTTCACGACCTTAGAAAGGACAGGAGAGGTGGGATGTAGTGCTGTACTGTCGCAGTGACCTTAAACTATCATACCTAGATGCTAATGTACCTGAGGATGTAGAAGCTTTGTGGGTTCAGGTCACTCCCACTTCCCACCCCCGCCAGCTTGCCTCCCTCATTGTTTGTGTTTGTTATCACCCCCAACCTGCACCAACCACCAATGTACTGGTTACTCATATAATAGACACTGCTGACTCCCTGAGATCCAGATTTCCATGTGCTAAACTAGTGATATGAGGTGACTTTAATGAGTTAGACATTAGTAACATCACCCAACACCTCCACCTTGCACAAATAGTTGACTTTCCTACACATGGGAATGCCACCCTGGACTTCATCATGACTGATCTTAGCAACCACTACCTTCCCCCCCCAGCCGCTGCCTCCCATGGGGCGGAGCCCCCACCTGTCTCTACTGTGGTCACCTACACCTACCATCTCATGGCTGCCAGTTGTCACCAGGACTTACTGACCTACCCCTGACTCTGCCATGTGGCTTTTCGGACAATGGGTGACCCGTTATCTCTGGACTGAAGTGATCACGGTAGACGATGTGCAGAACAAATGGGATAATTACCTGGACACTATCACCAAAGCCTCCCACCACTTCTTTCCAGCCAAGACACTGAGGATCCACCCCGATGATGTCCCGTGGATTACACCCCGCATCAAAAAACTAATTGAGCAGCGCAACAAGGCATACTATACCAACAACCGCCTGTACAAAAGTCTAATTAACCAGGTCATCAGGGAAATCAAGTCAGCCAAGAAGTCTTATTATCCCAGGAAAGTGCACGCTGCACGGCCTCAAGGAGGTCTGCATCGGTCAGTGGTACTCTAAGGTAAAAGATCTCTGTGGTCTTAACCGTCAGTCTCCCACGCTTCCTTTCATCTCTCATTTACCTAGTGAGGAGGCAGCTGAGATAATTAATAAAGACTTTGCTACCATATGTCATACCCTACCCAGTCTTGACCTCACTCTCCTCCCAGCTTACTTACCTTCCCCCTCCCCCCCTCCCAGTGTTCAACCAATTGAAATCGCCAACAAACTCCTGAAATTTAAATCCAAACGCTCCACGACCCCAATTGACCTCCCAATCAAAATATACAAGGAGTTTGCAGTCGAACTTGCCACCCCCCTCTGTTCTATTATTAATGCATCCCTCAGACAAAGCAATTGCCCTTACGAATGGAAAACCGCATTTGTTACCTCATCCCCAAGGCCCCCACCCCACAGTCCCCTAACGACCTCAGGCCAGTTGCCATTACCCCCATACCCAGTCTACTCTGTGAAGACTTTGTTTTTGCGTGGGCATTTGCTTGTATTTATCAGTCAATTGATCCATAGCAATTTGGCATTATGAGGACCTCCTCTACATCACACTGCTTAGTTAGTTTCCTGGATTTCCTGCAGAAAAGTAAAGACATCAATAGCCGTGCCCTTGTTGACTTCAGGAAGGTTTTCGACCTTGTTGATCACTGCACTGTTATCAACAAGGCCATTGCACTAGGGCTGCCCACCAACCTGGTCTCATGGCTCACCGATTTCCTGAGTGAGCGTCGTCAGGCAGTCAGGTACCAGGGCTCTGTCTCCACATTCCAACACCTCACCTGCGGTGTTCCCCAGGGGACCAAGATGTGACCACTGTGCTTCTTAATCCTGATCAACGACGCTCTGTCAGACACTCCTCACAGGTGGAAGTATGTGGATGACTGCACTGTGGGGGCTACAGTGGACAACACCTCACCGGACTACTCATCGCTACAAGGCACCTTGGACAGGCTACAGGCATAGACTATGGAGAACAAGGTCACCATCAACCACACCAAAACCGTAGTCATGCACATCAATATCGCCACCACTCCAGTGCAAGTTCCAGCAGTCATAGTGGGTGCCCATCCTCTCCAGTTAGTGCAGTCTGCCAAACTCCTGGGTGTTACCATAACTCACAAACTGGACTGGAAGGCCCATGTAAACAACACAATCAAGGCAGCCTCATACCGACTCTACATGCTACGACGACTTAGGTCACTTGGGACACCCACGCCAGAGCTGAGAACAATCTACAACGCCTTTATTCTCCCCAAATTAACGTATGCGTCACCAGCCAGGTCGTCTTCTCTCAAACTCCACCCAACAACGTCAGCTAGAGAAGGTACAGAAAAGGGCCTGAATAATCATGCTCGGCGCATACTACTCCGGTTCTCGTCACCCTGGAAATGCCATCCCTCAGTGACCTCCATCACCAAGCACTAGCAAGGTTTGGCAGTAGACTACTGCACCATCCTCATCCTCGTCATCGCCACCTCCTGCCACCAACAGTCCCCCACCCACCTCGCGCAGTCTGCCGCTATAACAAAATTCAGCCCATATGAGCCCGCACTGATACTGTAGATATAAGAATAGCACCATCCCATCTATTGCTAAAATAATAAACAACTCCTGATTTATGTACTGTACAGCCCTGTAAATGTATTGAATGCATATCATTATGTCTAAATCACATGTAAGTTTGTATATTTTCAGTCACCGGCTGCAACTCTATTAATAAACCGTTTATTAGTACAGGTAGTTCTGCTATAACGCAATAGTTGTGTTCTTGTAAAACATCGTGTTATAGAAATTCGCGTAATAGAAATAACAGGGCTTATGGAGAAAATAGGGTTAGGTGCAGATTACTCCAAATGGAAAAAAATTTCGTAGTTAGCCTAACACAAAGGATAGCACAGTCTAAATAAATGTTACATTCATATCTAATAATGAAATCATACAGTAAATGTTACACTTTACCTTGAAAAAACATGAATATAACATGATGAGGGAGAAGGTTGATGTTGAGGCTGAGGAGTCATGAAACATCAAGCTTTTCTTCAAGTGTTATAGCCTTTCTTTTACGATCACCACCGGAAATGCGATCACCTGAGTGCTTCCCAGAGATATTCTTCTCTTCCACAGTCACAAAATTGGAGAAACAGTAATCAGAATTCACTGAGGACACTTAAAAGCTTCACACGTGTTTCAAACAAAGTGTGGAGTAAACAGAGCGTGCGGGTCTAAAACGCTATGTATTTTCTTTTTCTCTTATTTAAAATTTTACATTTTACATATACTGTACAGGTATACTGTATACATAAATATTACATAAATTATTTCTGCAATTCTTCACAAACAAAACACATAAATCAATTGAACATGTGATGTCGAACGTGAACTGTAAACACTGCATAACCCCGCGCCAAGCCACAATGTACAGTACACTTTAAACGCTACTTATTTTGTTTTTCTCTCTTATTTAAAATTTTACAATTTACATATACTGTACAGGTATTTCTTCACAAACAAAACACATAAATCAATTGAACAAGTGATGTCGAACGTGAGCTGGAAACATTCAGCCAAGCCACAACACTGTACAGTACACTTTAACACTTTAAACGCTATGTATTTAGTTTTTCTCTTTTATTTAAATTTTTACAATTTACATATACAGTGACCCCTCCGTTAACGAACTCAATCCGTTCCAGAAGGTCGTTCGTTAACCGAAAAGTTCGTTAACCGAAAAGTTCGTTAACCGAAAAGTTCGTTAACCGAAACCATTGTTTCAATGGGTTCCTGGGTAATTGGTTCCAGCTCACCGAAAATTTCCTAAATTCAACAAAAATGGTAGAAAAGTTCACTTACTTTGATGTGTATATGTAGAAGGCTCCTGGATGATGATGATGATGATGGGATTTAGAATGGGGGTGGAGGAGAAGGAAGAAGAGAAGGCATTGGGGTGGAAGAGAAGTCACCCCATGGCGCCATTTCACCCATAAAATTTTAGCTCTCTGGTGTAATTCAAGATTATTTTCTTTAAATCAACACTGCACTGCATTATATATTGTCAATATGTAAAATATATTTCAAAACGACCAATAATTTGCTTGGAAACAGAAAAAAAGCGTTTAGTTGAAGAGAGTCTCAAGAAAGATGTTACCTCCAGTGAAAACAGAGAGAGACTAACTCCTGTTTGCTGTGTTAAGAGGCTGGATGCCGCGCATTAAACTAGTCACTTTACCTTCAATTATGTTCAATAATTGTAAAAATGACTAAAAAATTAAATATTCAACTTTTAAAATTATTGAATAGTATAAACTTCTTGATATTTACTAAAAGAGTAAGGAATTTAAGCCCTAAAACCGATTAATGTATTGGCGGACTGATACGAAAGCTGGGTGCCCGGTCAGTGCAAGCAAAAACATGTTGAGGTCGGTTCGTAAGAACTTCGTTAACCGAATTTTTTTTTGTTAACCGAATTGAAGATCCTTATGGAAGGCAG
>CAUDMG010002808.1:0-77500 GCA_958450375.1 Homarus gammarus | reverse complement strand
GGGATGATTGGTGGGGGGGAGGGTTGGGACTGACCGCGCTGTTGGAAGAGGGGGGGAGGCAAGGTGGGGTACTTTGATTGACAGATAGTGTCGTGAAGATTATTTTTTTTTATTAACTGAAGATATTTGTTTTAGCTCATAAAATTCATACAAATTACCCGGCCAGAATATAATTTACATTGCTGGAATTCTTATAATTTGGTGATCATTTTGAATATAAACATCATATATTTTGCATTAGACATACAAATTTTAGATAAAAATTTTTCTGAGTAACTATATTACCTTTTGTGCAAAATATATGACATTTATATTCAAAATATTCCTGGTCTTACAAGGAATCCAGCAATGTCAATTGTATTATCCTAACTTTAGTTTGAGGTATTATTTATTAAAATTTAGTGGTTTTCCCCCAAAAATTTCTCAGAGAGGGAAGAGCCGGCAGTGTAGTGTGAGAAGAGGGGGAGGGAGTTGAGTCCATTATTTGAATGGACATTAACTTGGCGACTGTATTTCTCTATTTCTCTTAAGTATTAATTGTGTGCATGTACCATCATAAAATTAAGATGTTATTTTTACTACAACATAGTTGTGTGTCGTCAAAAAGTGGAGTTTGGGGGTCGGGCCGGTTTCTATTGGAATTAATCCCATATGTTCTGTTGTTCACTTATAGCGGATTTCACTTAACACGGGACCCTCTGGGTTCTATTGACCACGTTAAGTGGGGTACAACTGTAAATGGAAAATAAGCAAACAAATGTTATTTACCAAGACCCTTCCCTCTGGCTCAGGGTGAGATGTAGGGGTAGATAACAAGGCTATTTATAGCCCGTCTTTGTGTCTGAAGTGGCCAGTACCCTATTGCACCATAAATAATTCATTGAACATTAATTTTTTGTACATAGTATATTCAGTATATATATATATATATATGCAAGTAAATCACTGTAGGTGCGCGTGATCTAGGTATATGCTGATAACCACCAGGAAAGAAGAAAACACGAAGTTCCCAAGCGCTTTCGTGTAATTCACATCTTGGGAACTTCGTGTTTTCTTCTTTCCTGGTGGTTATCAGCATATATATATATATATATATATATATATATATATATATATATATATATATATATATATATATATATATATATATATCTATATCTATATATATATATATATATATATATATATATATATATATATATATATATATATATAATCAACAACCTCACCAGCAAGGAATCGAACCCTCGACCTACTGGGTGTGACTAGGGAACGCTTACCGGCTAGGCCACAAGGACACTAAAAGCAGTTCTAGACTCTGTTATATTTCACACAAAGCCTGTTCATCGAGCTGATGGAGCCGTGAACCTCATTGGGAAACTGCCCGTGCCTCTTATGTGGTGTCAGTAGCATTTTACCGAATCAAGCTGGTATGAAACGCGAGGTACATATATATACTTCATTTTTAGTCCATTTAACACGCGGACTTTGAACATACAATCAACGACCTCACCTAGTCACACCCAGTAGGTCGAGGGTTCGATTCCTTGCTGGTGAGGTCGTTGATTGTATGTTCAAAGTCCGCGTGTTAAATGGACTAAAAATGAAGTATATATATGTACCTCGCGTTTCATACCAGCTGGATTCGGTAAAATGCTACTGACACCACATACGAGGCACGGGCAGTTTCCCAATGAGGTTCACAGCGCCATCAGCTCGATGAACAGGCTTTGTGTGAAATATAACAGAGTCTAGAACTGCTTTTAGTGTCCTTGTGGCCTAGCCGGTAAGCGTTCCCTAGTCACACCCAGTAGGTCGAGGGTTCGATTCCTTGCTGGTGAGGTTGTTGATTATATGTTCAAAGTCCGCGTGTTAAATGGACTAAAAATGAAGTATATATATATATATATATATATATATATATATATATATATATATATATATATATATATATATACAGGTAGTCGTCGACTTACGACCTAGATTGGTTACGGCCGACCGGTCGTAAGTTGATCTGGTCGTAAGTCGGCCTATGTTATAATTACCTTACGTATATTATACTGTAATGTGTAATGATAATATAATCATCTTTAAGTCATATTTTATCAACATTTTCTTTGTTCATTATTGTTACGGTCGTCAGGTTTAAGTAAATCACTGCATACTACAGTACAATTGGTTTATTATTTACACTGGGGCTGGGGCCAAAACTGTCGTACCGCCGGTCGTAAAGTCGAACAGACGTAAGTCGCATAGGTCGTAAGTCGACGACTACCTGTATATATAAATATGTTTGTGTAATAAATGTATGTAGTAAGTACATACCGGTAACCTTTTTCACTCAAATCCTAATGAAACACCACAATTAGAATACGGTGGTTGCTGTTGAACCACCTGTTGTATAAACAGTGGGAACACAGTCCCCCCCCCCAACCGAGACGAGGGAACACTCCCACTACCGATCGTCTCGTGCGAAGCAAGCGTATAAATTAAAGAAAATACTTGCAGTGTGTTTAATATGTTACAGTATATTATAAATAAATAAATAAATAAATAAATCGGTATATCCATTTCAAGTAAATGGAAAAATTTTACTCGACACCGACATTAGTTCCACTTACCGGTAAATAGCAGACACTTCAGTGACGTCACTAGTGTTTACACTACACCAGCGGGTAATATTTGATGACATTACTTGAAGTGAATTGGCCTTATTTTAAAAAACCAAGGATGGTTGGTAAAGGACTACTGAGTCAGTGGGTAAGTGTCACATTTGGGGTACTGGTCTTATACAGCGAATAGAGCTCAAAAGCTACTTTTTAAATGGAAATTTGGGGGGGCCGTCTTATGCACCCCGACGCCTTATAGGCCGCGATATACGGTGTGTATATATATATTGTTACGAACCCCTCCACCGATTGTCTTCATCTACCTACCCAGCACCACGAGCAACGCCATCTAGGGACGAAACACGAGTATGGCTCGTCTTAGTTACCACTCCCGGGTTTCCCTTCTCCATATCCTGGTTGTTGCGTCACTTCCGCCTCAGTCTACTTTGTCAGCTCCAATTCGAGGAGAGGACACACTTCACTCTGGGAAGCGACCACAGGATCACCTATCCTGGAAACCTACGGCACAGTGACTATTTACCGTCTTCTACCATACTCAGCCTTGCTCGTCAGCCATCTCAGCTCCTCACTTAAGTATTTGTAATCTTGTATTGCCTCTTCCCCCTCCACATTGCTTCACTATTGTTTTATGTTTTATTACTATGTATATACTGTTCGTGTTTAGGTTAAGTTTGGTTAAGGGTATCGTATAAGCTGAATATTTTGTTAAGGAATTTATGGTACTTTATTATATACAACGAAAACTCGCATCCTTTGTCTACCCTTTTTTTAGTCCGATTGTCTTTGTTTTTTTTTTGTTGTTACCCGTTGGGATCTGGGTAGACGTATAACTATATTCTAAATCCCCAACTCGTAACAAATGGCGACCGTGACAGGACCCGACCTTAAGTACCATATTCCTTCCTCCCTTGTTACTCAGTGTTAATTACCCCTCCCAGTCACTTCCCCCCTCCAAAGACCTTCGTAGCGCGGGCGCGAAGGAGGTGATCACCTGGTGCGTCTGGAGAGTAGCTGCTACATTTCCACTGGAGCTCGGGATAAGGAGTCTGCAATCAGGTTTTCCACCCCCTTTATGTGCCGGACTTGTAGATTATACGGCTGGGTGAGGAGAGCCCAGCGGAGGATTCGCTGGTTGGAGGTCTTGTTGGTTTGGATGAACGTGAGTGGGTTATGGTCGGTGAAGACCAGGGTTGTTTGTGGGCAAGACTGGAGGTAACATTCAAACTTCTTTATTGCCAACACCAGAGCCAGGGCCTCCTTCTCTATGGTCGAGTAGTTGGTCTGATGTTTTTTCAACTTGGCGGAGTAATATGCCACAGGGTGAAGGACATCAGTGGTTGGGTCGGGTTGTAGGAGCACAGCCCCCACTCCGACACCACTAGCGTCGATTTGCAGATGGAAGGGCAAGGTGTAGTCAGGGGGGTGGACTACAGGCTTACAGGCAAGGAAGGCTTTGAGGCGGTGGAAAGACTGGTCGCACTTCTGGTTCCAGATGTAAGGGACCGCAGAACTGGTAAGGTCTGTGAGGGGTCCGGCCACGCTGGAGAAGTTACTGCAGAACCGACGGTAGTAGCCGCACATCCCCAGGAAGCGCATGAGTTCCTTCCTCGTCCTTGGAGTGGGGAAGGACAAGATGGCTTCAACGTTTGCGTCCTTGGGTCTCACCATACCATGCCCAACGATATGTCCCAGGTAAGTCACCGAGGCCCGGCCAAAAGCAGATTTAGCCAGGTTTATGGTGAATCCAGTCTCTTGCAGTCGTGCAAACAGTATCTCCAAACGCACCAGATGTTCGTCCCAGCTGTCCGACACCACCACCAGGTCATCCAGGTAGGCGAACGTCCCACCTAGGTCTTGAATAAGGTAGTTTATGGCCCTAGCCTCTGGGATGTCTTCCTCTGACTGCCTTCAACTGCTGCATGATGAAGTTTATTCAAAGATGGATCAGATTGTTGGGCTTTAATGAGCTCCTCCTTACTTATCGTCTTATTGTACAGATCTTGTTCCCAAGGTTATCATCAGAGGAGGACCTAACATGTCGGGAAGTACCACGTTCTCTACTGCCCAGTGACTCCACCAACAAAGCATACGCATCAGCCAGCTCAGCAGCACGCCCTAAATTAACCTCTCCACGCTCCTCCACATGCTTCAAGATGTGAAATGGAATCTTGCTTTTCCACTCCTCCAGGACTACCAAATTTAACAAATCCTGAAATGTGGAGGTCTCTGTAGCCTCTAACCACTTCTTAAAAAACCTAAGCTTTTCTTGAGCAAACTCAACAAATGTGTGTGAAAATGGTTTGGTTAGTTTACGAAACTTCTGCCGGTATCCATCTGGCGTGATAGCATAAGAGGTGAGGATATTCTTTTTTACGTTATCATAGTCATCAGTCTGGTCTAAACAGTTATAAACTCTACGAGCCTTACCATATAATTTAGGAACTAACACTGACACCCACTGGTCCTTTGGCCACTCATTCTTCCCGGCTATTTTCTCAAAAGTCCTAAATGACCCGTCCATATCGGATTCATCAAACCCGGGAACAAGGGAAGAAGCAGTAGCAGGGTTAAAAGCAGCGAGTTTCTCTTTTAATGCCACTTCCTTTGATTTAAACTCCGATGTTAAAGTGACTTCTGTCTCTCTCACCTGTAGTTCTTTCAGTTTAACCGCCTGCACCAACTTGGCCTGTTCCATCCTTTCCTCATGCTCCAACTTGGCCTGTTCCGACATTCCCTCATGCTCCAACTTGGCCTGTTCCAACCTTCCCTCATGCTCCAACTTGGCCTCCAACTTGGCCTGTTCCAACTTGGCCTGTTCCATCCTTTCTTCATGGTCCAACTTGGCCTCCAACTTGGCCTGTTCCAACTTGGCCTGTTCCCTCCTTTCTTCAGGGTCCAACTTGGCCTCCTGCTCCAACTTGGCCTGCTCCAACTTTTCCTCCTGCTCCAACTTGGCCTGTTCCAACTCGAGTTCTTTCATTTTGATTTGGAACTCGAACCTAGCTCGTTCTAGTTCTAAGGGGTCTATTCGTTGTGTTTCTTCTTGAGGGCTAGCCAGACCTGAGGCAACTTCTGGGTGAGGAGGGGTGGTGGATAGTGGTTGAAGTTTCTTGGACATGGGCGTTAATCTGTCAACAGCGGATTCTTTTAAAACTTCTTGTTGAACCAACTCTTCAATCACATGATTTTTTAACATTTCCTTAGTCAGTTGCTGTGAAAATGGGATATTGTAATAGTTGGCTATTTCTTTCCATTCTTTCTTCAGGATATTAACACGTAATTTAGCTACGGAAGGATTTTCAATAAAATCCTGGAGATCAAAACCTGAGGTGGCCATTGTTAATAAAAATAGGATAAATTAACTAATGGTCAAAAGCTAAGATAAGTGGATAACCCTAGAAAATATCACGGCAGTGGATAACCAGAAAGTCCCGGAAACTAACCAAGTTATACCTAGGGAAATTACACTTATGATTATTGTTCTTCCGAGAAGATCCTTAGATAAGGACAAGAGACTTGAAAGAGGTAGGGCGTATTACGGCATTAATATAAAGATCCGGATTAACAACCCTGATATACTTGAAAGAGGTAGGGCGTATTACGGCATTAATATAAAGATCCGGATTAACAACCCTGATATACTTGAAAGAGGTAGGGCGTATTACGGCATTTATATAAAGATCCGGATTAACAACCCTGAATGAGATAATGAGAAGAACAATAATTGAGGCTTTATAATTATGGGGTCCTGGTAGAGCGGGGCGTCCCAAGATATCACTTCACTCTAAACTAGTAACTATGGAACAGCCTACTCTGGAGTGAGGGTACGGCATTAAACAGATCCGGATTCTTCCCTACACTCGATAAGACTTACCACACGACTGCCACGTGTAATAACAGGTAAGCCTTATGACACTTGGAACCTATTATCCTACGTCTGTCACTCTTACTATACGGTAATACCAATATATGCACACACATATGAAGGAAACTTTAAACCACCGTAAAGCAATTGTAAACAGAAGTGACTGGGAGGGGTAATTAACACTGAGTAACAAGGGAGGAAGGAATATGGTACTTAAGGTCGTGTCCTGTCACGGTCGCCATTTGTTACGAGTTGGGGATTTAGAATATAGTTATACGTCTACCCAGATCCCAACAGGTAACAACAAAAAAAAAACAAAGACAATCGGACTAAAAAAAGGGTAGACAAAGGATGCGAGTTTTCGTTGTATATAATAAAGTACCATAAATTCCTTAACAAAATATTCAGCTTATAAACTACCCTTAACCAAACTTAACCTAAACACGAACAGTATATACATAGTAATAAAACATAGAACAATAGTGAAGCAATGTGGAGTGGGGAGAGGCAATACAAGATTACAAATACTTAAGTGAGGAGCTGAGATGGCTGACGGGCAAGGCTGAGTATGGTAGAAGACGGTAAAAAGTCACTGTGCCGTAGGTTTCCAGGATAGGTGATCCTGTGGTCGCTTCCCAGAGTGAAGTCCGTCCTCTCCTCGAATTGGAGCTGACAAAGTAGACTGAGGCGGAAGTGACGCAACAACCAGGATATGGAGAAGGGAAACCCGGGAGTGGTAACTAAGACGAGCCATACTCGTGTTTCGTCCCTAGATGGCGTTGCTCGTGGTGCTGGGTAGGTAGATGAAGACAATCGGTGGAGGGGTTCGTAACAATATATATATATATATATATATATATATAAATATATATATATATATATATATATATATATATATATATATATATATATATATATATATATATTGTAATTTACATATTATTCATATTATGCTACAGTGCCCACAAAACATGAGAAACGTTTGAGTCCCCCAGTAGAGATGTCCGTTCTCTATCCACTCCAGGATGTCTTAGTCCTCCGTTTTCTTTTTGTGTACTCGCTCAGGACTCAAGTATTTCTGTATATAACACAGGATGATAAGGGAATTTGAATTTATTTGTTTATTTATTTATTTATAAAATACTGTAATATATTAAATATACTGCAAGTATTTTCTTTAATTTATATACATTTATGTACATTTATGGTGATCGTTAAGGACCAAACTCCGAATCCATGACGTGACTTCTGTTCATCATTTATATCCTAAATTTACCAATGTAGGTAGTTTCAAGAATTAATGCAGTCATTTACTGAATATTCTTTGCAAAAAAATAAATTTTAATGAATTATTTATAAGAGATAAGTATTATGATCAGTAAATATACAGATATGCATTACTGACCACCTCCGAACACAAGGACGGCTAAAAATAGCCACAGGTGGTCACAGTCAAGGTCACTTTCCCTTTCTTGTCACTGTAGGACCTTGTGAGTGGTTTACTGTATACATAAATATTACATAAATTATTTCTGCAATTCTTCACAAACAAAACACATAAATCAATTGAATATGTGATGTCGAATGTGAACTGTAAACACTGGGTGTGATGTAAAGAGAGAGCGGGTGTAAAACGCTATGTAATTTGATTTTCTCTTTTATTTAAAATTTTACAATTTACTTATAATATATAGGTATACTGTATACAGTACATAAATATTACATACATTATTTCTGCAATTGTTCAAAACAAAACGCATAACTCAATTGAACATGTGATGTCGAACGTGAACTGAAGCCATAACAACCGTTCGAGTGGAATCGCGTTAGAGCAAACGAGTTCGCGTTTTACAAATATCGTTCCTCAATTCATAAATTGCGTCAGAGCAAACGAGTTCGCGTTTAACAAATATCGTTCTCAATTCATAAATCGCGTTAGAGCAAATTCGTGTTATCAAAACACGCGTTATAGCAGAACTCACTGTATTATGGTAGTCGTCGACTTACGACCTATGCGACTTACGTCTGTTCGACTTTACGACCGGCGGTACGACAGTTTTGGCCCCAGCCTCCTGGCGCTGCCGGGAGCTGGAGCCGCGCGCATCCCCGCGCTCAATTACAAACACGCAGTGATTTACTTAAACCTGACGACTGTAACAATAATGAACAAAGAAAATGTTGATAAAATATGACTTAAAGATGATTATATTATCATTACACATTATAATATACGTAAGGTAATTATTGTAAATTGTACTGTAGTATGCAGTGATTTACTTAAACCTGACGACCGTAACAATAATGAACAGAGAAAATGTTGATAAAATATGACTTAAAGATGATTATATTATCATTACACATTATAATATACGTAAGGTAATTATAACATAGGCCGACTTACGACCAGATCAACTTACGACCGGGCGGCCATAACCAATCTAGGTCGTAAGTCGACGACTACCTGTATTATTATTATACAGGGGGGCCCCCAAGTTTGCGGATTTTTATTTTGCAGTCCTCTAATATTCGTGGATGACACCCTGGATGTACCCAAGAATGTCTGTGGGTAGTTTTAAAGTTGCCGGCATATTTTCTCGGCTGGGACAGGGAGCCATTCATTCCTTTACCTTTATTGTAAATGTGTGTGTGTGTGTGTGTGTGTGTAGACACACATACACAAAATACATACTAATACGGTTTATAATACGGGAAAAATCCTCTCACATATAATCAAAAAAAATTTTTTATTAAAAATGTGACAGTCTACCTTCAACTCCATGCTTTATTACTTTATTAATAAAGCACGGAGTTGAGGGTAGACTGTCACATTTTAAATAAATTTATTTGATTATTTGTGAGAGGATTTTCCCGTTATTAAATATTTACACAGTATAGTCTCGATTTACACAGATTTGGTTTACGCATTTGGTCATTTACGCGGCACCTTGCCAGACCGACAATTTTTTTTACGCGCTTCATTCCATCATTTTCGCGGGAAGCGGCGCAGGCAGGGTGCGCACAAGGTCACCCAGTCAACAAAACATTACCGAGTTCTTCACCCGCCACCCACCACAGCCAGCCCAAGTCAGTGATAGTGAGGATATTGACTTTGAGGGGTTTGACAGAGGCCCTGCAAGCCTCTGTGGTGGATAGTGATACAGGTGATACAAGTGATACAGGTGAGGGCCAATAATCTGCCCTCTGCCTCAGAACCAACCCCAATCCCCGTGTGCCCAGCCATCTCTTCTACTAAGTAAGTGTTAAAAAACCTAATATTACTGATATTTCTCTTAAATATTAATTGTATGTGCATACCATCATAAAATTAAGATGTTATTTTTGCTACAACGTACGTAAAGTATTGTGTCCGATGAAGTATAATTTGTTTATTTACTGAAGATATTTGTTTTTAGCTCATAAAATTCATAGAAATTACCCGGCCAGAATATAATTTACATTGCTGGAATTCTTATAAGATAGTGATTAATTTGAATATAAACAAGCTAAAATTTGCATTAGACACACAAATTTTAGATTTAATTAAAGAATTTTATTGAAATGAGCAAAAATTTTATCTTCAGTGCAAAATATATGACGTTTATATTCAAATTATTCGCAGTCTTGCAAGGAATCCAGCAATGTCAATTATATAATCCTAACCATAGTGTGAGGTATTATTTATCACTAAACCTAAAAACCTAGTGTTTTCACCCAATCATTTCTCAGGGAGGGATGAGAGCCAGCGAGCGTGGGAAGAGGGGAAGGGAGGGGAGTCGAGTCCATTATTTGAAAGGACATTAACCGGCGACTGCATTTCTCTTAAATATTAATTATGTGTGCATACCATCATAAAATTAAGATGTTATTTTTACTACAACGTACATATTGTGTCGGAAAATGTGTAGTTTGGCGGTCGGCCCAGTCTCTATTTCAATTAATCCCATATGTTCTGTTATTTCGTTTACGAGTATCTCGTTTTAAGCGGCCCTCCAAGGGTTCAATTGACCGCATAAATGAAGACAATACTGTATGTGTTTTGTGTGTATGTGTGTCTACACAAACACACACACACACACACACATATACAATACAGGTAAAAGAAATAATTGTCCTAAGGGCAAACACAAAGGGAATATACAATTCTCTCCACATAAGTAAAAATGTAACCCCCCCCCCCAATGTTATTCGTGGATTTGGCTATTCGAGGCCATCTTGAGAACCTAACCTCTGCGAATTTTATAGGAATGCTGTACAGTGGTCCCTCAGTTAATGAGCACAATTCGTTCCAGAAGGTTGTTTATTAACCAAAAAATTAGTTAACCGAAACCATCGTTTCAATGGGTTTTGGGGTAATTGGTTCCAGCTCACCGAAAATTGCATTAAGTCAACAAAAAAGGTAGTAAAGTACACTTACTTTGAGGTGTGTATGTAGAAAGCTCCTGGATGATGATGATGATGTGAATTTGAAGTGGGAGGTGGAGGAGGAGAAGGGAGAAGAGAAAGAAGTGGGGGTGGAGGAGAAGCATTTTACTGCTTCTTGGAAGGTGTCACCTTCCATGAAAATGTCAGGAACCTCTGGACTGATAGATGCTCCAGCAGGAACATCCTCTCTCCTTCTTGAAGTGGAAGGCTGAGGGCTAGCATCTGTTTCCCGCTGCCTTTTAGTGAAGAAACTGATGTTTGAAGAAGGAGACCACTGTGTCCTCAACTTGACACAAAGCTAGTTCTGATTTTTCCACATCTGGGTGCCTTGAAGCCAGTTTCCTGAACTTCTCCCAGTAATGAACAACATCTTCCAAATCTGAAGTTGACATATGGTCATCACTTTCCTTTTCCTCCTCACCACTGTCAGCCTCTAACATCTCATCCAGTTGCTGCAAGTCTTCAGGAGTAAGTTCCTGCTCATGAGACAACACAAGCTCTTTTACATCCTCCTCCTCCACTTCAAGGCCCAATGACTGACCAATGGACACAATCTCCTGGTCCAACTCTGTTTCTTCCTCAAATCCCTCAAAATCATGGACTATTGATGACCACAGTGCTTTCCATGAAGAATTGAGGGATCTAGTGGAAACTTCTTGACATGAGGACACAATCAATTTTACAGCCTCCAGGATGTTAAATTGTGTCTTCCAGAACTGTGCCAGTGTTAGTTCAGGATCAGTGGAAGTTACCTGATGACACCTCCTGAACATTTTCTTCATGTACAACTTCTTTAAGTTGCTGATCACATTCTGGTCCATTGGCTGTATGATTGATGAAGTGTTGGGAGGCAAAAACAACACTTTCACAAAGTCAAATTGAGACTCCAAAGTGCTGGCAAGTTGAGGGTCATGACCAGGGGCATTATCCATAAGGAGAAGAGCCTTTAAAGGAAGTTTATTGGTGGTTAGGTTGCTCTTCACAGAAGGGCAAAACACCTCAACTGCCCATTCATTAAAGAGCTGTCTTGTCACCCATGCCTCACAGTTGGACTTCCAATAAACTCCAAGCCGTCCTCTTACCACTTTTTGTTGCTTGAACACCCTGGGGTTCTCAGAGTGGTAGACAAGCATAGGCTTGTCGAAAATCCCCCGAAGCATTGGCACCAAGCAATAGAGTGAGACGGTCTTTCATGGGTTTATGCCCAGGTAAAGAGGCTTCATCTCAGGTGATGAATATCCTTTTGGGCATCTTTTTCCAGAATAGCCCAGTTTCGTCCACAATGAACACTTGCTGTGGAAGATAATTTTCTGTATCCATCAGTTCTTTAAATTCCACTAAAAATTTTGCTGCCCCTTCCTTATCAGCCCTGGCAGCCTCACCATCCCTAACAACACTAAAAATGTCGCTTCTTTTCTTAAATTTTTCAAACCAGCACCTTGCTGACCCTAAACTCTTCAAACCCTGTGCCTGAAGAACCAGGTTGATCTGCCTTTAAATGTTCGTAAAACTCCCTGGCTCTTTCACAAATAAATTCGGTCGAAACTGAATCACCTTTCATCTGTTTTTCCCTAATCCAAATGAGAAGTAACCTCTCTGTTTCTGCTATTAGGGATCTACCTTTAAACACTTTGGTAGATTTGTCTCTCACTTACACTTCCTTGAATTTGTCTTTCTGTGAAAGAATTGTCGACACAGTTGATGTCGACACGCCATATTCTTTGCTAACCTCATTTGTTCTAATGCCTTCTTCATGTTTCTTAATAATTTCCTGTTTAACCTGGATTGAAATCGCCTTTCTAGATTTCTTTGGACCCATGCTGGATTCAATAACAATTTCACCACTAAAATGTTAAATTTAATTGCTGTAAATAAAGAATATTTTCTTTACATCAACACTGCACTGCACTATATATTATCAATATGTTAAATAAATTTCAAAATGACCAATAATTTCACTGTAAAAATGGAAAAAATAGTTTATGTTGAAGAGAGTCTGAAGCAAAATGTTACCTCCACTGAAAAGACAGAGATTAACGCCTGTTTGGTGTGTTGAGAGGCTGTTTGGCGCGCTAAAAACTAGTTTCCCTGTACAGTTCGTCCCCGAATTACGTACATCCGAATTACGTACAAACGGCCGATACGTACATCGTTTCTGAAGTCTTTAATTGCAAAAATATTGTCTTAAAAGGGCGAGCAATTTTTAAATTTGGCGGGCGAGCCAGCCGCACCGCGCCGCCACTATCACTGACCATGCAGACGACACGCTAGACGCACCAAAACAACAAGTGTGGTCATTGTGCATACAGTACTTCTCCTGTGAATTTCTGCCCTATTTTGTACACTTTACTCTGTGTGCAATGACTGGTGTAAAGCGTAAGAGTGGTGAAGCCAGTGGGAGGAGTAGTGTTCAAAAGCTTACCGTCCTCTGGCGCGCCGGTCCCAGAGAGGACGGCGCTGTACAGGACGTTTGTTTACTCCAGGTCTCGCGCACAGCGATGGTTATTTCGTTCATCTTTTCGTTTTATCCATGGAGTAAATTTAAAAGTAGACTTCGAGAAAACATTCAGTTAAAACACAAGGATATTAAAAGTTTGAGTCAATAGTACAATTTGTAGTATGTTTAATACAACATCTCTACAGAAATGCATAAACATGAAATTAACGCATCGGCGACTTTTGCCGGTCGGAACAACGCATCGGCTACTTTTGCCGGTCGGAACTCACGTCGAGTGAGGTGTGAGTGCAGACCGTCCTGTGGCGCGCCGGTACCTGGTAAGGTTTTGACCCCTGTTGTGGTGTCTCAGTATGATTCAGGAGAAAGCCCTAAGTCTTTTCAACGATCTAAAGAAAGATCACCCTGATGATACTGTGACATTCAATGCTAGCAATGGGTGGTTTAACCGATTCAAGGTGCGAAATAAGCTGCATAATGTTCGAGTGACTGGTGAGGCGGCGAGTGCTGATTGGAAAACAGCACAGGATTTTCCAGATAACATTATAGGGTTGGGGGATTTTCGAGTTAAGTACATTTCGAGTTAAGTACAACCTTTTGGTCCCCATTATGTACGTAACTTGGGGACTTACTGTACTTCAATTATGTTAAATAATTGTTAAAATGACTAAAAATTTTAATATAAGACTTTTAAAATTTTTGAATAGCATATACTTCTTGATATTTACTAAAATAGTAAGGAATTTAAGCCCTAGAACCGATTATTGTATTGGCGGACTAATAAGACAGCTAGTGTGCAAGCGAAAACATGTTGAGGGGCGCTTGTAAGGAATTCATTAATCGAGGGATTGCTCGTTAACCGAAGTTAAGAATCTTATGGAAGGTAATTCGTTCACCAAAATTTCGTTAACCGAGGTGCTCGTTAACCGAGGGATCACTGTATTTAGGATTATTTTAGTAAAAATATGGGGTTTCTAATTTAGAACAGATTTTATAGATTCCAGTATAACATTTCTTATGTTTTTTCATAAAATAATTGAGTCCTATCATTAAAACATGTCATATTATTTTGTTTAAGGATCATTTATTGAAACAATCTTGTAAAGAATTTATTTAGAATCATTGTGGTACCAAATTCAATTCCCTAACACAATTAGAACAACTGTGGGGAATAAAAGTTTAAACACTTTTTTGCTAGCCATAAATATTTTCCCTAGTGCCTGTAAACTAAATGTAATGGGAGAGTGTTTGTCTGTTCGAGATGAGATGATGAGATATGTAGTCGAGATGAGATGCGTAGTTTAGATTCTCTTAGACTCTTGGAAAACTTTCCCCAGCACCCAGAAACATTTTGGGATGTGGGTTAGTGTCTGTCTGTGCGAGATGCATACGGTAGTTTACACTCTTGTAAATCTCTCATTCCCGGAAGAGCTCTGCACCAACTGTTCTGGCTAATGGGGAGGTTACTGTTCTCAAGAATTTGAAATTGAATAAAAAAAAAGTTTTGTTAGTGAGAGCATTTTGGAAAAGTCTGAAGCCTTTGCATATAATTCTTAATATTGTATGCAAATGAAAGGGATGCTCCCATCTTATTGCTGCGAATGGCCAGGTTTTGATATCTCTGTTATTATGATGTGTGTGATCTTTCATGATGACTAATATCTCACCTTTGTATAGTGTATGGAGAGATGCTTCCATTTGGAGAAAATTCTTCCACATTTTTCACAAGTATGTTTTTTGGCAGGTGTCTCAGAGACCTTGTGTTCACTTCCAGTTGAGGTGGTGGAGACTGTGGGTTCATCTGTCTCCACCACTCTTCTTCTTCTTTTCGAAACTGAGTCAGCGATGCTAAAAAAAAAAAGGAATATTATACACTGAACAGAGACCACCACTTTGTGCCTCCAATGCCCCCCAAAACACAAAATGCTCAGCAGTGGATAACGTTACAATATTCGTGCTGACAGTACCAATCCACAAGTTTTCAATCTCACTAAAAAGTATTCATACCATACATTCTCCAACACTACTACTACCACCACTACAGTAGCTTCTTTTAAGTACATCAATAATTTGTTGATTGAATGAGGGAGAAAGGCCCACTGAAATGATTTTCCAAAATAATTTTAAGTGAAAAGCCAAGTTGAATTACCCAGTCCAACACATGAATAAGTATTATCAAGAAGTACAGCTTGGTTTGGTAATAATTAAAGACTGTCAGTACTATACCTGCAACACTGAGGACAGGTGTGAAGGATGGTGGTGTTGGATATGGTGCAGTATGATGGCTCACTGTCAACTGGTAACTCTCCTCCACACTGGTGATAAAAAAATCAATTATATATACTGTACTAAAAAAAGAATGCATTTCTCACATCCCAGACGAAAGGGTTACTCTTAAAACACTTTTTCATAACTGTTCTATAATCTTTTATCTCATTCCATTTCTTTTACAGTCAGGTCTGTTAGCAAAGGATCATTACATGCTGGATAAAAGCATGAAACTTGGCATGTGCATTCCTTAGCACATAACTGGCTATCCTAAAAGGGGTGCCCATACAAACTATAGTTCATTACCTATTGTGCTATCAGTGGTAACTCCGTTAGCCGGAACAATTGGTGCAAAGCACTTTCGGGAATGAGAGATTTCTGGGTAGCGAGATGCCTCTTTCAAAGCCGGAAAAAATCCCTCGTCCCCGGAATTTTCCGGGTAGCAGAAAAATGTTCCCGGAAGTTCCAGAAATTGCCCATTACATCATCTCTTGAACCCAGAAAAATACCCCTCATCCCCAGAATTTTCCAAGCACAGGAAAATTTTTCTCAGAATTTCTGAAGAATGCACTTGATTTTCATCTCTCAAACCCGGAAAAACTCTCCATCCCTGGAATTTTCTGGTTACAGTACACCCGGATAATTTGCAGATTTTGATTTTGCATTCCTCTGTTATTAGCAGATGACACCCTGGATGTACCCAAGAATGTCTGCGGGTAGTTTTAAGGTTGCCAGCATTTTCGCAGCCGGTACGGGGAGCACGAGATTCGTTGCGTCCTGCAAGGTGCCTCTCTTGTCCTGGGAGGTTGGTCCACGCGCGCCTGCTCCCTCCGCCTCAGTCCGGGCTAAACATTTGTACATCTCGTGTGTGTGCTACTCTCCTCTCATAACAACTGTACTCCTCGTGCTTGTTATGGCTCCCAAACGCCCTCAACCACCTTGATATTCATCATTTTCATCATGATATTCATCAGTGGCAGGGAGAGGAAAATGGGATCTACACAACAGCAAGCAGGAAATGGTGAGTGTTAATCTATTTCTTTATAACAGTTGTCAAATTTAAAGTGGGAATATTAATTAATTTACTCTAGTTATGATACAATGTTTTTTTATTATGTTATCGTAGGAATATGAATGGTTTATATAACTTGCTTAACACTGAGCCCGTACCATTTTCATATTAGACTACAAAATATGCTTTTCTCCCAAACATACGCCTGCCATCTCCCGTACGTACTGTACGCCTGGCAACGGGATCAGGAAAGGGGAGTGAGTGACTGCAAGTTAGTGCGTCGTCTGCAGTTTTAACTCTCCTCGCTCCCTGCCATATTTCACTGGATTTAGTTATTAATTGTGTTTACTGATAGAATTGTGCTTCACACAAATTAAATGTCATTGTTGCTAGGTTAGCTAATTATTGTAACCACCAGGATACTGGGCCAAGCTTTGAGGTGTTATGGTTTTTCAACTCGTATTTTTGGGTAGATATACGTAACCTTCTTCATTTATTTTTACTGAATTACATGCACACACCATCCTACATACACATTGTAAAAAAATATACCGTATTTTTCGGCTTGGAAGACGCTGCATCGTGGAAGAAGCACCCTGATTTTGGAAATGAAATTCTATTTTTTTGTTCAATCCAGAATGCAACGCTTAGCTTTAACCTCGGTATGTTAATGCCTAACAATAACTCGCCAGGCCAACATACAGGCAATTAAAACATCTAATAATTACTTAATAAGTAATATTTGGCAGACACGTCGCTACCTGGCATTTAATTGCAATTGTCAAAACCCCTCCCGCACCCTCCATCACACGCACTGCCACCTTCATCTCTTGCCTGGCGATTACAGCTATAAGCAAACATAATGCAGAGCTCTGCGAATTTGTGTTATAATTGCTGAAATACTAAGCTCCACAAGGATTTTATATTCCGTATTTGTACTTAATAGCACTTTGATGAAGTAGAGTATCTTTTCTTTTGTTATGTCTCTCAATTAGCGTATATCTCGGCCTATAAGGCGTCAGGGTGCATAAGACGGCCCCCCCAAATTTCCATTTAAAAAGTAGCTTTTGAGCTCTATTCGCTGTATAAGACCAGTACCCCAAATGTGACACTTACCCACTCACTCAGTAGTCCTTTACCAACCATCCTTGGTTTTTTAAAATAAGGCCAATTCACTTCAAGTAATGTCATCAAATGATACCGGCTGGTGCAGTATAAACACTAGTGACGTCACTTAAGCGTCTGCTATTTACAGGTAACTGGAACTAATGTCGGTGTCGAGTAAAATTTTTCCATTTACTTGAAATGGATTTACCGATATATTTGTTTATTTATTTATTTCTATTATACTGTAACATATTGAACACAATGCAAGTATCTTCTTTAATTTATACGCTTGCTTCGCACGACAAGATCGGTAGGGGAGTGTTCCCTCGTCTAGGTGGGGGGGACTGTGTTCCCACTGTTTATACAACAGGTGGTTCAACAGCAACCACCGTATTCTAATTGTGGTGTTTCATTAGGATTTGAGTGAAAAAGGTTACCGGTATGTACTTACTACATACATTTATTACACAAACATATATATATATATATATGTAAGTAAATCACTGTAGGTGCGCGTGATCTAGGTATATGCTGATGTGAATTACACGAAAGCACTTGGGAACTTCGTGTTTTCTTCTTTCCTGGTGGTCATCAGCATATATATATATATATATATATATATATATATATATATATATATATATATATATATATATATATAGACCCCGACTTACGACGGGGTTAGGGACCCAAATCCAGGTCGTAAGTCCGACATAGATAAAAAAAAAAAAAAAAAAAAAAAAAATTTTTTTTTTTTTTTTTTAATAAATAATCTACAATGAAATACAGTACAGTAAAAGTAATGAATAATGAGGAATGGTTACAGTGTGACTGAGCAGTGAGCACTTACCTTTAATGTAGTCAGCTGAATGCACATGGGGCCCCCATAATTTTCTAATTATACATGGAGACTACATTAACTGGAAACGTTTCGGTATAGAAAATGCGTGTGTCATTTAAAAAAAAAAAAAAAAAAAAAAAAAAAAAAAAATTTTTAATCTATATCTGAGGCGGTCGTAAGTCGTAGCAGTCGTAAGTCGGGCTTATGAAATATATATATATATATATATATATATATATATATATATATATATATATATATATATATATATATATATATATACAGTTGGTCCTCCTATTACGCGGTCCCACAATCCGCGTTTCACCGTTAACGCGGTGCCTTGCCAGAACCTAACATTTTCACATTCCGCGGTCGTGAACCCCATTACGCGGAGAGCGGCTGGCAAGCCGCGCCATTTTTGGGTCCAAACCTCCCGCCATCCGCCATGTTGTGTAAGAGGCGCGAAAATGGTGCGCACAAGGTCGCCCAGTCATCAAAACATTACCAGTTCTTCACCCACTTCAGCCGGCCCAAGTCAGTGATAGTGATAATTATAGTGAGGATATGGACTTATTTGAACTTTGGGGGGTTTGACAAAGAGGCCCTGCAAGCCTCTGTGGTGGATAGTGATACAATTGATACAAGTGATACAGGTGAGGGCCAATAATCTGCCCTCTGCCTCGGAACCAACCGCCCATCCCCGTGTGCCCAGCCATCTTTTCTACTAATGTAAGTGTTAAAAAACCTAATATTATTGATATTTCTCTTAATTATTAATTGTGTGTGCATGCCATCATAAAGTTAAGATAATATTTTTACTACAACATAGTTGTGTGTCGTCAAAAAGTGGAGTTTGGGGATCGGCCCGGACTCCATTTCAATTAATCCCATATGTTATGTTATTCACTTTACGCGTTTCTCACTTTCCGCGGTACCCTCCGGGTTACATTAACCGCGTAATACGAGGACCAACTGTACATTGTATATATATATATATATATATATGTATATATATATATATATATATATATATATATATATATATATATATATATATATATATATATATAATATATATATATATATATATATATATATATATATATATATATATATATATATATATATATATATATATATATATTTTATGAAAATCAACAATGAAAACGTGGATAAGATAAATCTTGATAAAATCACACGGGAAAATGGAAACAACGGAGTACCTTAGCTTTCGTCTTTATTCAAGACATCTTCAGAGGCCTCTGAAGATGTCTTGAATAAAGACGAAAGCTAAGGTACTCCGTTGTTTCCATTTTCCCGTGTGATTTTATCAAGATATATATATATATATATATATATATATATATATATATATATATATATATATATATATATATATATATATATATATATATATATATATATATATATATATATATATATATATATATATATATATATATATATATATGCTGATAACCACCAGGAAAGAAGAAAACACGAAGTTCCCAAGCGCTTTCGTGTAATTCACATCTTCAGGGGTGAGTACAGACTAGCTGCATATATATATATATATATATATATATATATATATATATATATATATATATATATATATATATATATATATATATATATATATATATATATATATATATATATATATATATGCTGATAACCACCAGGAAAGAAGAAAACACGAAGTTCCCAAGCGCTTTCGTGTAATTCACATCTTCAGGGGTGAGTACAGACTAGCTGCATATATATATATATATATATATATATATATATATATATATATATATATATATATATATATATATATATATATATATATATATATATATATGCTGATAACCACCAGGAAAGAAGAAGACACGAAGTTCCCAAGCGCTTGCGTGTAATTCACATCTTCAGGGGTGAGTACAGACTAGATCTAGTCTGTACTCACCCCTGAAGATGTGAATTACACGAAAGCGCTTGGGAACTTCGTGTCTTCTTCTTTCCTGGTGGTTATCAGCATATATCCTAGATCACGCGCACCTACAGTGATTTACTTGCATATATATATATATATATATATATAAATATATATACACACACACAGTTGGGTCTCACATTATGCGGTTAATGTAACCCGGAGGGTCCCGCGGAAAGTGAGGAACGCGTAAAGTGAACAACATAACATATGGGATTAATTGAAATGGAGTCCAGGCCGATCCCCAAACTCCACTTTTTGACGACACACAACTATGTTGTAGTAAAAATTTTATCTTAACTTTATGATGGTATGAAAAAACAAGTAATATAGAAGAGGTTAGGTTAGGAAAGATAAAGGTTAACATAGGAAAAATAAAGGTAAGGTTAGAAAACTAAAAATTATGTGGAACACTTACGGTAGTAGAAGAGATGGGTCGGCATACGGGGATGGAGGCTGGTTCCGAGGCAGAGGGCAGATTACTGGCCCTCAGGTGAATCACCATTACTAGGTGAATCATCATCACTGTCACTTACAGTTGTCAGGGCTTCCCTGACAAATCCCTCAAAGTCAACTTCACTGTCACTATCACTGGCTTGGGCTGGCTGTGGTGGGTTGCGGGTGAAGAAATCTGTTATGCTTTGCTGACGGCTGGCGTTGATGTTGTCGTGATACACCTTGATGTACGGCTCCATAGCCTGCACCAGCTGGTTATGGAAGACTTCATAGCGGTCATCGTCATTGTCGCGGGAAAGGAAGGACTTCATCTTCTCTGCACACTCCATGGCACCCTTAATATCACTATGACTTAAATTGTGTTCTTCGGAGACTGCCGCACCTTCTTCCTCCTCTTCACTGACGTGTTCTTCTTCCAACATCTCGTCGGCAGTCACTTCAGGATAGCTGATCACCTCCAGGATGTCTTCGTTGGTGGTCTCGGAGAAGCCTGGAACTGTAACAGTCTGCGCAGCTTCTCTGGCAAGGTCCACTGCTGCTGCAACAGTCTGAACCTCACCAGTCACAGATTGACTCCTCCTCTCACCTGGTATTCCATGCAACACGTCTCCATGCGTGACGAATTGTAGCAATAGACAGCTGATCCCATGACTCCACCAAGATGTCCACAGCTTTCTTGATGTTAAATACTCTCCAGAATTGTTTGAAGAGTATTTTTTGCTGTTCTAACCGTTGTTCCTCATCTTCATCGCTCTTGCTATCGGTGGTGGTGTCACTCAGGTCACGCAACTCTTCCCTGGTGTTGGTGTAGTCGTTCAGGAGCTGGAATTTTTTTTGTTGAGAATGCAGCTTTCACATTGCAAATCAACTCCTGGTCCATGGGCTGGATTAAAGACGTAGTGTTGGGAGGAAGGAAGACCACTTTTACGTTGGGGTGACGATCTAACAGTAGGGGCGAGTGTCCTGGTGCGTTGTCCAGCAGCAACAAAATATTAAATGGGACATTCTGTTGCTCACAGAATTTCTTTACATCGGGAACAAAACAGTCATCAAACCAGGAGAGGGACAGTGTAGAGAACATCCATGCCATACGTGCTGTCAACAGTGGACATTTAGCTTGGTCATGTCCATGCTCTTGTAGGCGTGCGGCTTGCGGGCTGTGTGGATCACCGATAACTTGAGCTTACAGGTACCGGAGGCATTGGTGGTAAACAGGACGGTGATGCGTTCCTTCTGCATTTTCCGGCCCCGAAACCTGCTGGCATTCTTCACAACGTAGGACTTGGAAGGTAGTTTTCTCGAGAAAAGACGAGATTCGTCCATGTTAAACACCTGGTCGTCACTGTACTGTCCTTCCTCCATAATCTCACGTAAAAACGGAGGAAATTCCCGAGCCGCAGCACGATCAGCACTCGCTTCTTCACCACCAATGTTTATATTGGTGATCTTGTTCCGGATCTTAAACCTCTGTAACCACCCAGAGGAAGCAGTAAAGGGTTTGGGCTCTGAAGTTCCCATCTTTCGTGCCACTGCCATGTACAGTTCACGTGCGTAGTCCTTCACAGAGCGCGTGTCGACCGCCATGTTCCGTCGCGCCTGACGCACCAAGTACCTCACAAGTAATTTTTCTGTCTTGAGAAGCACCTGGTTGTGAAAATACTTGATCATAGAAGCACCTGTAGACTTTGTGATCTTCATGTGCTCCTTTATCTTGGCTGAATCCTTCTTTATAGTCCGGATCGTAGATTCGTTCACGCCATGCTGGCGCGCCAAATCAACCTGCCTTGTTCCTTTCTCCAACTCTTGGATGATGGTATACTTCACCTCGTAGCTTAAGGAACGTCGTGTCTTCTTTGGTTTAGTGCCACTGGGTCCAGGTAAGGAAAGGTTTTTCTCTGGGGGTGGTGGTCCGGCGGAAGCCATTTTACGGAACAATGGATGCGCGTTTACACGGAGTGGCCTTGAGGGATGAAACTGCCGTGGCTAGGTCAAGCATCGTCTTTCCTCCCTCCCTCCCTCCCTCCCTCCCCCGGGTGGACACGTCATAATACTTTAAGCCAATTACAGCTAGCAGCAGAGGGGGGTAGGGATGCATGGCCAATCACAGGTCTGATACGTCATATGACGTCAGTGATAACGCAACAAAGACACACACTGCGCAACCTTACCGCGCCGCTTGCCCAAGCGGAGGGAGGAGGAGGGAGAGGCAGGCAGGCGGGCGGGTGGCGCGTGGGGCAAATCTAAAAATAGCATCGCGCCGGACACTCTCCGCGGAATGTGAGAATGTTAGGTTCTGGCAAGGCACCGCGTTAACGGTGAAACGCGGAATGCGGGTTCGTTTAATGTGAGGACTAACTGTGTATATATATATATATATATATATATATATATATATATATATATATATATATATATATATATATATATATATATATCTTGATAAAATCACACGGGAGAATGGAAACAACGGAGTACCTTAGCTTTCGTCTTTATTCAAGAAATCTTCAGTTGCCTCTGAAGATGTCTTGAATAAAGAAGAAAGCTTAGGTACTCCGTTGTTTCCATTCTCCCGGGTGATTTTATCAAGATTTATCTTATCCACGTTTTCATTGTGGAATTACATGAAATATATATATATATATATATATATATATATATATATATATACAGTGGCCCCTCGGTTAACGAACTCAATCCGTTCCAGAAGGTCGTTCGTTAACCGAAACATTCGTTAACCGAAACCATTGTTTCAATGGGTTTTTGGGTAATTGGTTCCAGCTCACCGAAAATTTCCTAACTTCAACAAAAATGGCGGAAAAATTTACTTACTTTGAGGTGTGTATGTAGAAGGCTCCTGGATGATGGTGATGATGTGCATTTGAAGTGGGAGGTGGAGGAGGAGAAGGGAGAAGAGAAGGAAGTGGAGGTGGAGGAGAAGCATTTTAGTGCTTCTTGGAAGGTGAGTCACCTTCCATGAAAATGTCAGGAACCTCTGGACTGACAGATTCTCCACCATGAACATCCTCTCTCCTTCTTGAAGTGGAAGGCTGAGGGTTAGCATCTTGTTCCCTCTGCCTTTTACTGAAGAAAGTGTCAACTGTGGTCTGTGGGGCATCTGTCCTCCTCACCATTAACTTATGTTTAAAGAAGGAGACCACTGAGTCCTCAACATGACACAAAGTTAGTTCAGTTTTTTCCACTTCTGGGTGCTTTGAAGCCAGTTCCCTGAACTTCTCCCAGTGGTAAATCACATCTTTCAACTGTTTAGCTGACATATGGTCATCACTTTCAATTTCCTCCTCACCACTGTCAGCCTCTACCCGTAACATCTCATCCAGTTGCTTCAAGTCATCAAGAGTAAGTTCCTCCTCATGAGACATCACAAGCTCTTCCACATCCTTCTCCTCCACTTCAAGGCCCAATGACTGACCAATGGACACAATCTCCTGGTCCAACTCTGTGTCCTCCTCAAATCCCTCAAAATCATGGACTACTGATGGCCACAGTGCTTTCCATGAAGAATTGAGGGTTCTATTGGAGACTTCTTGCCATGATGACCCAATCAATTTTACAGCCTCCAGGATGTTGAATTGTGTCTTCCAGAACTGTTTCAGTGTTAGTTCAGGATCAATGGAAGTTGCCTGATGACACCTAAACATTTTCTTCATGTACAACTTCTTGAAGTTGCTGATTACATTCTGGTCCATTGGCTGTATGAGTGATGTAGTGTTTGGAGGCAAAAACAACACTTTCACAAAGTCAAATTGATACTCCAAATTTCTGGCAAGGTCAGGGTCATGACCAGGAGCATTATCCATGAGAAGAGCCTTTAAAGGAAGTTTATTGGTGGTTAGGTAGCTCTTGACAGAGGGGCAAAACACATCAACAGCCCATTCATTAAAGAACTGTCTTGTCACCCATGCCTTACGGTTGGACTTCCAATAAACTCCAAGCATTGTTCTTACCACTTTCTGTTGCTTGAACACCCTGGGGTTTTCAGAGTGGTAGACAAGCATAGGCTTCAGTCAGAAATCCCCTGAAGCATTGGCACCAAGCAGTAGAGTGAGACGGTCTTTCATGGGTTTATGCCCAGGTAAAGAGGCTTCATCTGTGGTGATGACTGTTCTTTTGGGCATCTTTTTCCAGAACAGCCCAGTTTCGTCCACATTGGACAATTGCTGTGGAAGATAATTTTCTTCCATCAGTTTTTTAAATTCAACTAAAAACTTTGCTGCCCCTTCTTTATCAGCACTAGCAGCTTCACCATGCCTAACAACACTTAAAATGTCACTTCTTCTCTTAAATTTTTCGAACCAGCCTTTGCTAGACCGAAAATCTTCAAATTCTGTTCCTGAAGAACCAGGTTGATCTGCCTTTAAATGTTCATAAATCTCCCTGGCTCTTTCACAAATGAAATCACCAGAAACTGAATCACCTTTCATCTGTTTTTCCCTAAACCAAGAGATAAGTAACCTCTCAGTTTCTACGATTAGGGATCTACTTTTAAACACTCTTGTAGATTTGTCTCTCACGTTCACTTCCTTAAATTTGTCTTTTTGTGCAAGAATTGTCGACACAGTTGATGCTGACATGCCATATTCTTTGCATAGCGCATTTGATTTAATGCCTTGTTCGTGTTTTTTTATTATTTCCTGCTTTATTTGGATTGAAATTGCTTTTCTTGATCTCTTAGGCCCCATGCTGGATTCAAACAATGGCAACACATATTTTTCAAAGTTAAACTAGCTGTAAATAAAGAATATTTTCTTTAAAATAACACTGCATTGCACTACATATTGTCAATATGTAAAATAATTTTCAAAATGACCAATAATTTGCTTGGAAACACAGAAAAAAAGCGTTTAGTTGAAGAGAGTCTCAAGCAAGATGTTACCTCCAGTGAAAACAGAGAGAGACTGACGCCTGTTTGCTGTGTTAAGAGGCTGGATGCCGCGCATTAAACTAGTCACTTTACCTTCAATTTTGTTCAATAATTGTTAAAATGACTAAAAAATTGAATATTAAACTTTTAAAATTATTGAATAGTATAAACTTCTTGATATTTACTAAAATAGTAAGGAATTTAAGCCCTAGAACCGATTAATGTATTGGCGGACTGATACTAAAGCTGGTTGCCCGGTCAGTGCAACCGAAAACATGTTGAGGTCGATTCGTAAGAACTTCGTTAAGCGAAATTTTTTTCGTTAACCGAATTGAAGATCCTTATGGAAGGCAGTTCGTTAATCGAAATTACATTAACCGAGGTGTTCGTTAAACGAGGGGTCACTGTAATGGGGTTGGTTATTTACCCTTCTTTGGGGATGCTAGGGGAGGGCGCCTCAACCAAGCCCATGTGAGACCCCCTTTGATTGTCTTGTAAGCCCATATGGAAGAAGTCCATCTGTTCTCCCAACCCCCTAGACGACCCAGCTGTCTGGCTTCACTGGAAGGGGGAAGTTGCTGAGGTGGTGGAATAAGGTCTCCTTCCACTTCTGAACAAACGGCCACCTCTATTACTTCTTTGATTATTTCCTCCTCTAAAATTTCCCCTAGGGTGATAACTGACCTGGGTAGCTGGTCCTGTTCCCCTGTAAAACCTTCCTCTCCTAGGTTTCCAAAAGGTCTGAGGACTCCTGGGGACATAAATATTAATAGTATTCTCTAAAGATGATCTATAATTAATCAATGATTGCTCACCAAATAAAGCAGGAGAAAGAGGAGAAGAATGTATCAACAAATAAGCGCTACCACTTGAAGCATTATTTGTTGCTTGCTTCCTTAGCTGGACTTTCAGTCTTAAGGCTTTCTACAAATGATCTAAAAATGAGTTGTACAGGGAATATGGGATTCCTTGTAGAGCAGCAGCAAAACATTTGTCCACTTCTGAATTTTCTTCATAGTCCAGCACAAACTTAGTTAATAACTGACACATCATAATTGCAGACCAAACATCTGCTGCCAATTTCCTAATTTTAAATTCTTCAAGCAGCAGTACAGGGGCAACTGGTTTCAATTTTTTTCATAACTTATATCAACATATTTTGGAGCCGACAAATATTGGGAAAGATCATTTTAGGAACTCTTTTCGTCATTAAATTGGAACTTCAAAAACTAAACTTGTGAGCATTCCTGTCTGTGGGAATGAATGTTAAGTCTTTCAATAAATTAGCCCAGACTTCGTCTATTTCAGAGATCATCTTTGGGCAAATATCAGGCCAAGAAAGTGTAGTATCACCCTCCAAAAACAAAGAATGATGACCGAAAGTTGCATGTCCTTCCTCTCTCTTTGTAGTTGCTGAGATATCAGGAAGCTTAGAGACATAAAATATTTTGAATAAGGAATCCACAGATTCAGATGGATTAGTGAACAAAGAAGACTTAGCTCTTACCAATGTTATCCATGGCCTGTTAGAATCAACCTTACACTCAATATTATCCAGCAGCTGCGTGTCAGTCAACAGCAGCCTGTTTCCACTCGCAGTAACCAACACTTTTGCCCCAGGTGGAAGTGGTTGCCAAGATGTGGATAGGATGAAACCAGTCTCAACAGGTTCTTCCTGCTCAAGAGACTGAATACTATGATTAGAACCAGGCTCATCGTCCTGATCCTGGAATCCACTGAAATCAGATTGAGTAGATAGAGGTTTCTGTGGACTTCCTACTGCCTCACAGTCTGGAGGGTCCAATAACTTATATTTCTTAGCAGGAGCAGTCTTGTCTAAGTGGGGATTAAGTCTTTTACCTAACACCAATAATCCTAAACCTTCTGCCAACTTGGGATCTTTCCATTGTTGTACATTCAAAAATTTACTCTTCAAGGCCTTATTCCACTTATTTTTAATTTGTAATTGCAATAAATCTTTCTTATCACCTGTAGCTTGATGAAATTGAAAAATTTGATCATAACAAAATGCACAATCCATTGGTGAAAATAGATTATTTGAGACACAGCTGCCATGAATTATGCAAGCCACATGAGGATCTATCTCAGTAATCCAAGTCACTTTACATTTTTTATAATTACATGTAGTATGGCCCCCGTGGGTCTTGGGTGAAACTACTACTACTGAATTCAAATTCTCTACTGACAGATAATTCCTTGAATGTAGTGCCTGAGCTGAACTTTCTAGTCCTTGTAGCTCATCACTCAATAGTATCTCCTCAGGGACAGTTCTATAGTCTCCTCCATTATCCATAGGCCCGGACTCCTGACCTTCATCCTCCAGTTGCACATCACTCATCTGAACTAGGAGGATACCATGAGTCATATTATATCATCATAACACAAAGTAATAATAATAATTAATAAGGGTGAAAGCATTTTCTCCCAAACTTAATCAATATGACTCATAAATGCTATATCATTCATAAGTTAATGTTATACAAGTCACTCCTATGCCCAATATAAACAATAACTCACTATTTCGTATCTGTCTCCCGACTCTTATTTATCAAGTATCCCTTAGCTCAATGAAATTTATTTATTTAAATTTACTTTAATAAAATAATTTCATTCAGAACATTTATTGAGAGGGATCATCAAGATCTTTATTTGTTGCCAATCAGGGGCACAGACATTATCCCCCAAGTAAACACTTAAGGGAAAATTCCTACGTGCACACTATCACCCGGCAGGGTTGACAGTGTTGAGCCGCTAACATAGAGCTCTATTGGCAGCAAAGTTCACTGTTACTCTAGCAATATTTATTGGGTTGAGAATTCCACCCTAAATTGGTCTCATATAACCCATAGAAGGTGTAAAGTCCATTTCAACATAACTCTAGATTGCTAGTAAGACCGGAAGGTCAACATTCCGGAAGGAACGCTAAGTCTAGTAGCCTCACTAAAGTTCACCTGAACCCGCTATTGAGGACGTCAAAGTTATGAAGAGACAAACTCAACTCTGGCCTTTTTGCTGAGAACAAATAGAAACCCAAAGGCGGAAGCCCAAAGGTTCGTGTGAACGTACATAAGAGAAGGGAGAGAGACAGTCATTGTATTCATATTAGCACGTGAATAATTGGGACAAAGAGATCGTAAACAATATACATATGTATATAATATATATAAATGGATATATTCACCTATTCTCTTTTAGTGAAGACAAGCCCGGGAGGGTGCAGCGACATTCACTGAGTGATTTAAAAGCAAGAGATAGTCACAACGATCTAAACGACTCACAAAGAAAATGTGTTTTGGTCGCCATGCTGACCCAATGTCGTATAAGAAAATGTCCCAAATACAATAATTGAGAGACATAACAAAATAAAAGAAACTCTACTTCATCACTGTGCTATTAAGTACAAATACTGTATATAATATCCTTGCAGAGGTGAGTATTTCAGCAATTAGAACACAAATTCGCGGAGCTTCCCTTTGTGTGTATTATAGCTGAATCGCAAGGCAAGAGATGAGGTTTGCAGGGCCCATGGTAGCTGGATGAAGGAAGGACTTTGAAAATAGCAATTAAATGCCAGGTAGCGACGTGTCCTCCTAATATTACTTATTAAGTAATTATTAGATGTTTTAATTGCCTGTATGTTGGCCTGGCGAATTGGCTAGGAATTAACATAGATAGGTAGCATTTGCTGACGTCGCATTCAGAGCATTGAACAAAAATATATATACAGTATTACCCCGCTTTACACGGTTTCACTTTCCGCGATTTCTCATTTACGCGATACCTAGCCAGAACCGGACTTTCACTTTCCGCGGTGCATCTACTAATATATACTCGGGTGAAGTATAATTTTTTATTTAGCTCATAAAATTCATACAAATTACCCGGCCAGAATATAATTTACATTGCTGGAATTCTTACAATTTGATGATCATTTTGAATATAAACATCATGGATTTTGCATTAGACATACAAATTTTAGATCTAATGTAATAATTTGGTTTACACAAAGCAAATATTTTATTGTTTGTGCAAAATATATGAAGTTTACATTCAAAATATTCCCTGACCTGCAAGGAATCCAGAAATATCAATTATATTATCCTAACTTTAGTCTGAGTTATTATTTATTACTAAAAATGTAAATATACTATTTTCTCCCAAACATTTCTCTGGTAGAGAGGGAAGGTGGGGGGTAGGGAGGGACCGACCCAGCTAGGGCGGTGGTGAGGTATTTTGATTGACAGATAGTGTCCTTGAAGAATATTCTATGTTTATTTACTGAAGATATTTGTTTTAGCTCATAAAATTCATACAAATTACCCGGCCA
Organism: Homarus gammarus; assembly: GCA_958450375.1. Taxonomy (NCBI): domain Eukaryota; kingdom Metazoa; phylum Arthropoda; class Malacostraca; order Decapoda; family Nephropidae; genus Homarus; species Homarus gammarus. The sequence goes on along the minus strand of CAUDMG010002808.1, from coordinate 47,236 downwards.
GAATATAATTTATATTGCTGGAATTCTTACAATATGATGATCATTTTTAATATAAACATCATGGATTTTGCATTAGACATACAAATTTTAGATCTAATGTAATAATTTGGTTTACACAAAGCAAATATTTTATCTTTTGTGCAAAATATATGAAGTTTACATTCAAAATATTTCCTGACCTGCAAGGAATCCAGAAATGTCAATTATATTATCCTAACTTTAGTCTGAGGTATTATTTATTACTATACGTTAAAATCTAGTGCTTCACCCAAACATTTATCAAAGAGGTAGGAGCCAGTGAGCTGGAAAGAGGTGGGGGGGGGGGGGGGGGAGAGTTGAGTCCATTATTTGAATGGACATTAACCTGGCGACTGTATTTCTCTTAAATATTAATTGTGTGTGCATACCATCATAAAATTAAGATGTTCTTTTTACTACAACATAGGTATTGTGTCGGAAAAAAGTGGAGTTTGGGGGTCGGGCCAGTCTCTATTGGAATTAATCCCATATGTTCTGTTGTTCACTTTACGCGGTTTTCACTCTCCGTGGTACCTCGTGGGTTCAATTGACCACGTAAATTGGGGTACTACTGTATATAAAAGCCTGCATCAGTTACCACAACATAATATTACTCTGCTATTTCAGATATGACTGCAGGACGAGCAAATTCGTCGGCAGTGATTGCTGAGCGAGGTCAAATCATCGGGATGTGGAGAGCCGGGGCAACTGTGCCGAACAATGCTGTCGAAGTGGGAAGGAGCACCAAGACGATTAGGAGGTGGATCCGCCGGTGGGAGGAAGAGGGCTCAGTGGAGACGAAACCTCGAAGAGGGAGGCCACGAGTAACATTGGCAAGGATGGACGCCATGATCGTGGCAGCTGCAACAGCATATCCAATGCAAACATCAGTGGAGCATACAAGAAATCTGGCCCTCAACTGCCATCACATGACGACGAGACGCCAACTTCATGAAGCCGGGACCGACTGCCATATTCCAGCTCACAAAGGGTGGCTAACACCTACTCACAAGGAGTGTCGACTCGGCTTTGCATTGAAACACCTTCCACATTGAGAAGAATACTGGAGAACCATTATATTTACCGATGAAACGGTGTTCAGGTCAGTGGGAGCCAAAGCAAGGCAGTACTGGCGGCCCCCAACATCCTCTACCATGAGAAACACATTCAACATCGTGCAGTGAGTGGGAGGGTGTCAGTGTCATTCTGGGGGTGGATGTGGACACATGGGCCAGGTGAACTGGTCAAGATCAATGGCCATTTCACTGGTGAGCAGTATGTAGACATCCTGGAGCAAGTGCTAATTGCTACAGTCCGGGCTATGGCAGTTCCAGCCGTCCACACTATCAGGCTGGTTCATGACAACAGTCCCATTCATACCAGCAACATAGTGAAGGACTACCTCCAGGATCACCCTGAAATTGAGGTCATCGACTGGCCAACACTAGGATGTGATATTAATCCGATTGAACATATTTGGGCCATGATGAAACGTGATTGGGATATTGGGGAGCAGCGAACCTGCGCAGCAATAGAGACCAAAGCTTACGGCGTGTGGAAGAGTATACTTCGATGACCAGGGGTGTGCCTGAAGCTGGTTGACTCCATCCCTAATCACCTTGATGAAGTCCTGAATGCAATGGGTGGCTGGACCAAATACTAAGATGTGGGTATTGGTGTATTGTTTGGATTTTAGTATTATTTGTAAATACAATTAATACCGGTATATGTTAACTCGCCTACAGTGTTATCTTAAATCCATGTCCTTAATGATGTCTTAAACTATATCACATGAAAATTCATAACAAAGTAACTTAACAGCCACAAATTATGTATTGTGTGGTATACAATGATCTGTATGACACGTCGTGGAATGTGTTGTCTTATAACACAATATAATTATATAGTTACAATTGCTACCATCATTGAAATGCTCATGATGTTCACCATACAATATTAACGGTAACTGAGCACACTCCAAAATATATGAAGCTTGCATATTGTGGTGGGTTGCTTAAACACTGGAACTTGGAAGAATTGGAACTAGATTAAGTCTGAATACTATTTTACAATACTGATAACTTTTTCACTCCACTCTTTTTAACATAAGTTTATAATTATATAATATTGCATATTATCACAAATATTTATTAAGCAAAGGATGGGTGGAATATAAATAAATATTACCATAATATCTTTGTCGGAATAACAACAAAATTGAGACGTGGTCACTGAGTAAAACTAGCTGATCCTTGCATATTTCACTTTTATCCTTAATATCCATCTTTTAAAGTATCATTGTGACCTGAGCAGCAATAAGCACCCAGGACGCTGCACCTGTTCCATGAATTCGTAACCATAAAGAAACAACTGTAAGACAAAACGTAGTTAAAAAGGAAGCTTGAAATTATGGTGGTATAAATAATAAATAAACCTGCCTCTCATCCAGCCCCGACCTCCTCTATTCCACCTCCCCCACACACTACAGTGGGCGACATCTGTTGGCCGACCATAGCATTTCGCCCAGCTGTTTCGAAACTTCAGACTCAAGGCTATTCGAAACCTCACTGTAGCTGGGTAGTGGACACGACTTTTGTGCGCGATAGTACCTCCTTGTTTGGTAGCTGCCTACTACGTACCGACACTAGTGAAACCGTTGCTTGATAATTATACAGCCCTTTTGGCACAAGTGCACACATCGCTTTGAATATCATCACTTAGAACTGCTTATCAGTCGTCATTTTCATAAATTTAAAAAAGAATCTGTATAAGAAGGTGAAATTTTTAATACAGCACTCATTTTATACACCTGGTCACCTCCACATCTTAGGGGCTGTGGTGTTTACATTCTTTCTCTTGTTTTTGTCGGTATGACAACGACGGGAAATATTTTCCAACAGTAGAAGGTAAGCAAATGTAAACATGTATATCAACGTCTAAATAAAACAAAAAAATCTTTATTTAAAAGCAAAAAAATGAAAATTAAAAAACAACTCATTTGCAAAACCAGTGACTGATTGGTTCTACATAATTATAAAACTGAAGAAAAAAAGACCCCGATTGTAGCTGTAGTAAAATTAATGTAGAAAAATTAATATTGTTGTTTTAAGTAATGTTATCTAATGTTAATAAATGGAACAATGGAAGTAGCTAACCATTAATGGTAAAGAAAAAAGTGAAATGGCGTATGTAAGTGCGCACATGTGAAAACATTTCATCATTACTCTACATAAGAATATGAAAGCAACACTTATTTACTGTTCATATATGTTTTAAGTAATGTTTCTGAATTTCTTTTTGATTGAATTATTGTTTATGTGTGCAAAATGAACAATACAATTCATTAATAATACGTAGAATATTAAAACACATGAGGAGATGAGACGTCATTGTTTTTATTGTTTACAAAACCAGTGACTGACTGGTTCTACATATAAAACTGAAGAAAATAAGACCTTGGTTGTAGCTGTAGTAAAATTAGTATGGTTGTCTTAAGTAATGTTATTTAATGTTAATAAATGGAACAATGGACGTAGCTAACAATTAATGGTAAAGAAAAAAGTGAGATGGCGTATGTAAGTGAGCACATGTGTAAACATATCGTCATTACTCTACATAAGAATATGAAAGCAACACTTATTTACTGTTCATATATATATTTTAATTATTGTTTCTGAATTTAAAACAAAAATTCTACCCACCAGTTGTGGTAAAGTTGAAAACATAAAGACAGCCAATGTTGTTGTGTGTGTGTTATTAATTGGATGACGAAGGTGTATTTAAATTTGGAAGATTTTGATTTTGTGGGGTTTTTACAGTCTAAATGGATATCCAAATATGAGAGCCTACTGTAAATAGGTGTCCAAATAAGAGAGCCTACATATAAAGAAACAAACATTCCTGCATTTGAGACCAGCAGACAACCTTTAGCAATTCCTCAATAGATGGCGCTGCCGCACCACTGCCATTAGTAAACAAACCACACAGCAGCAAGGGTTTATTATTTTTTTTTGCAATATATCAACAACATTAGTGAAATCAATAGTTTTATAGTACTGTATAGAGAATACTTGTACAGTATAGTCCGCACTTACGCGGTCAATTGAACCCGTGGAGGCCCGCGTAAAACAAGAAACGAGTAAATGAAATAACAGAACATATGGGATTAATTGAAACAGAGACTGGGCCGACCCCCAAACTCCACTTTTTCCGACACAATACCTACGTTGTAGTAAAAATAACATCTTAATTTTATTATGGTATGCAAACACAATTAATAATTAAGAGAAATATCAATAATATTAGGTTTTTTAACACTTACGTTAGTAGAAAAGCTGGGTCGGCACACGTGGATGGCGGCTGGTTCCAAGGCAGAGGGCAGATTAGTTGCCCTCCAGTGAATCACTTTCACTACTTGCAGAGGTTTGCAGGGCCGCCCAGACAAATCCCTCAAAGTCCATATCCTCACTGTCACTATCACTGACTTGGGTTGGGTTTGGTTGTGGTGCGTTGCGAGCGAGGAAGTCCTCAATACTACGTTGACGACTAGCATTGATGTTGTCGAGATAGATCTGGAAATATGGCTCCATAAATTTCATCAGATGGTTATTAGACGCTTCATACAGATGCTTGTCTAGGTCGTTGTCAAGGATGAGCTTAATTTTCTCCAGGAACTCGATGATTTCCTTCACACAATCATGGCTTGGTCCAGGTAATTCAATGTTTTTCTCTGGTGGTGGGGGTCCCTTGGAAGCCATTGTGAGTTGTGAGGGGACTCGCGGGCACAAGAGAGAACTGTATACGTGGACTGAGAACAATGAGACAGGCCCTACTAGGTCAGCGACTTCTACCCTCTGTTGGCAGGGCACGTCATGTTACATTAGACCAATCACAGCTAGCGGCGGAGGGAATGCGTGGGTGGTAAAGATGCGTGGCCCAATCACAGTCCAATACGTCATATGACGTCAGCAATGACGTAAGAGCCGCCTAATGCGCACCACTCACAGCCCCGCTTCCCGCATATGGTCGAGAATGGATCAATTGAATAAAAAATGGCGTGGAGCATCTGGACCTCGCCTCGTAAATGACCAAATTTACAGCGTAATTAAAGTATTTACTTTCTGGCAGGGCACAGCGTAAATGACCAAACACGAAAACAAAAGCCACATAAATGCAGACTATACTGTAATTGTTAAGTACTGTCATGAGGTAACAGTCTTTGTAAGGGGCTGATTTCAATTGACCCTAAGAAAACCTCTGCTACAACTATCAACTAACATCCTGGAAGAAGCATGGTAATTTTCAAGGTATATTTTTGTCATAAAAAGTGCGTCTTTTAAGCCGAAAAATACGGTACAGTATTACACCACAATTACCGACATCCTTCATGTTGGGTTGGCTAGATGGATACCAAAGAAATTCTGTAAGTTTGATCTATGTATCAACCCAGCTGGTGCTGGCACTGTATGGTAACTCAACCAACTCAACTTTATAAACAAATCACGGAGTTGACTTGAGGGAAGACACATTTTTACTACATTATATTTTGTTGTAGTGTTTCTTATTACTGTATTTGTGAGAGGATTTCCCCATTACAGTAAGTCTGCACTTAACATCGTCCCACTTAACGTTGTTTCGGTACTACGTTGCTAACCTTTAGAGAAAAAATTCGCTTAATGTCCCGGTGATCCGATACTCCGTTGTTTTGCATCGTCACAGACTACATTTTTAGGTGCATAACCCTCTCTCGTCTGGCCGCGCTGTTTTTTCGACTTGGCGCAGTGTCTCAGTGATTCACCACCCTCCTCCTCTCTGTGGGAGACTCAGATGATGCTTCCAGTCAGGGATAAAGGAAACACACTGGTGTCAAGTTCGTAAGTTCTATTTCTGGGACAAACACACAAAAGGAGTTAAGACAGGGTAAACAGCGTCCTGTCCCGGAATCTCTCTGGGTATCTCTCTCTGCGCATGCGCGTACAGCGCGCATGTGCTCAAAGTCTGAACTACACTCAGTGACAAAAGAGGGTATGATTATAACATATAATACAGAGACCTGAATCAATAATGGTAAATAGTACAGTTACATATTACAGCATATTCGTCTCATATATCTACACCTCCCTTCCCCTCACGCTCGTAGTGCAATCTCGAGCGGACTCTTTTTCCAGGAGCCTTTGAGAGCGACGTGGGAAAACTGGGGGGTCACTGAATGAGGACTTACTTTTCTCGTCCAAGCAAGGGTTCACAGGGATGTGGGGGAGGGGTTCACCACTAGGGGACGGGACTGAACGAAGGAAGCGGCGATTCCGCCACCATACCCGACCACTAGGGAGACGGACCTCGTAATCCCTGGTCTTGCCGCAGCCCATGACAACCCCGACCTTGTCCCAGCGGTGAGACGTCGGGTCTTGAATCCGAACTGTTTGCCCGATACTCAATCTGGGAAGGGGTCGGGCGTGCTGATCGTACTGTGCCTTTACCTGGTCAGCACGGGCGGCTGCACGACGATCGCAGTCCTCGGTCTTGGCCTGCCACTCCCTCGAGAAGGACTCAGGATGGGCAGGGACACATGACCGTAGTGGGTGGCCGTATAACATCTGTGCTGGGGAGCGACCTGTGAAGTTGGGGGTATTCCGCAATTCCAATAAACCCCGGTCAAACTTCTCAGTCAATGTTGCCTGAGGGTGCCGTCTTGAGGATGAGATGCTTGACGGACTTTACGGCAGCCTCGGCATGTCCATTGGACTGGGGATAATGTGGCGAGGACACCACATGATGAACTCCCCATCGCTCCATGAAGTCCCGGAAGTCGTTGCTGGTGAACTGGGGCCCGCCGTCAGTCCTCAGGCGGAGAGGGGCACCAACTTCCCGGAAGTAGCGGCAGAACATACGTACTGTATGAGAGGCAGTAGTGTTGCCTCCGCAGGGAACGACAACAGGCCACCCTGAGAGCCGGTCGGCGATGACGAGAAAGGACTTTCCCGCCACAACGAAGAAATCCGCAGAGACGGACTCAAAGGGCCTTGTAGGGTTGTTGTTGTTCATGAGGGGTTCCTGCTGCTGACTGCTGAGTGGAGCCGTCTTGAGGTCCTCCTTGGAACCCAGCACGTCCTTGGATTGCAGTAGGAAGAACTCCCTGGCTGCAGAAGGTGATGTATTGGGTGGGAGGGGCAGCTCCTTGCACCTGTTGACATTTTTAATTTCCAGAATTGGCTTGGGGAAGTCTGGAGATATTATGGCCAACTCTTGACAGTGGCCATAAAACAGTAGTGGCATCTGAACACCTTTGTGAACCTGAATCCTGGCAGAACATGACTGCTTACCTAGGGTGAGGGTAGCCTGAAATGTACCCAGAGCAGGTGCCATTGTAGAACCGTCTGCAGTGAGCGTTGTAGAAGTTGACGGTGGTTGCAAGCTGCTCCTAGGGATCCCCAGAATTTCGAGGTGTCTTGTGCCGATGACTGTGACGTCCGCACCTGTGTCAGGAAGCATCTGGATACGGGAAGTAATGTCGCCGTATGACAGGTGAACACAGATGGGCTGAGGTGTCTTGCTGACAGGAGAAGAGGATCCCACGCGACAACAGATCTTGTTCTTCGCCGCCTGAGACTTGCAAGTAGTATCCTTTTTCTTCCGTGACTGACAGCATTTGTCGAAATGTCCAATGCGGCTACAGGAGCGGCACTGAACGTTGTTGGCAGGGCACTTCAGTGTCCTAGCCCAATGCCCACGACGGCCACAGTTATTGCAGGTGCTGTCAGCGGCAGGGCATTCAGAACCATGCCGACGAGCACAATACTGGCAGGGGTGACCTGGCGTCGAAGTCTGAAGTGATGCTGAAGAGTGATGCGAAGCTGAAGTCGGATGTGAAGCTGAAGTCGGATGTGAGGCTAAAGTCCCGTCACGTCCTTTGTTCTTCTTATATGCGGAGATGGCACAGAGCTGGTTAGGTGGAGCACGAATAGCAGAAGTCGCACTTCTGGTGGCTTCGTAAGAGCGGCAGGTGGTGACGACATCCTGTAGAGAGGAGGCAGTGTTGAGGGAGATAAGCTTCTGAATAAGCTCTTCGTCCCGCACACCCATGAGGATAATCATCTTCAGCTGTGTTTCCTCACAAGTCGACGAGTTCCCCGGACAAACGTCAACCTCCTCAGCGATGCGTCTGAGTCGTACGTAAAAATCTGCAAATGACTCACCCTCCAGCTGCTTACAACTGAGAAGCTCTCTCCTACGCAGAGCTTCGTTGCGGAGACCCTTGATATGCGTCTGTAAAGCATCCAAGACGTCCTTCACAGTCTTGTCTGTGTTGTGGGGGATTTGCAGGGTGTGCTCCAGGATACGTTGCGTCTCTAGGGTGAGACACATCCTCATCTGGATCAGCTGTTTCTCCCTAGGCAACCTCGATAAGTCGACCATCATCGAATAATCGTCCCATCTCCGACGCCATTCACGGAATACCTGGAACGAGGCATCAGCTTGGAGTGGCGGTGGACTCTGAGCGAGTGCTTTCTGTGGGGGGAGCAAAGAAGTTGGAGAGGACCCTTCGGGCGCGCCTGTGGACGAAGGGGCAGGTGTGGCAGCTGCTCGAAGGTTCACAGGTGTCAACAACTCGATCATGGCACTGAATCTGTCATTTTCTTGTTGACGCCTGTGATCCTCTTCCTGTCGCCTCCTGATGTCGTCTTGTCGTCGGTTTTCTTCCAAAAACTGAATTAAACGAAGGAAGTCGCCGCCTGTGGCAGGTTGCGGACGTGTGTAGTGGGGTCTAAGGGTGGGTGGGGCCGCTTGATCCACTTCCCGCTCCACTTGGAGTCCACTTACTGCACCGACATCAGTCTGATGTTGGGCTTGTTGGGTCTCTGGAGAAAACCCAATAAATTCTTGATCTTCCATAAGGCCTGGTTTATTTCTCTCACAATTACTGTAATTAATAAGTGAGCAGAAAAGCAATTGTCTTTAAATGGAAGATATCTGCGAGCGTCTGTGAGTGAGTGAGTGAGTGTGTGTGTGTGTGTGTGCGTTCGTTCGTGCGTGTACTCGGAGCAGGCTGGCCAGAGAGCGGGTGGCTGGCGGTATAGCAACTCCTCACGCCAGTTCCAGCCGAGTCATGAGCGGGGAAGGATGTCAAAACTTGAGCTCTACCCTAGGTCTTAAGTGGGCTTCCCTCTTTTGTAAAAAGTGCAGGAACACGGGGAAACACTTTAAAGACACTAAAGGGCACACACAACACTGAAAAAGCACTTCACAACACTGCACTGTAAATCCAGGAATATCTTGAGAGGTACGCGCCGATATTCACTGGGCAGGAGGAGTTGACAAGATGGCGGCTCCGAGAGAGATGTCCCAGCTACTCACTGCGCCATGTGGGAGACTCAGATGATGCTTCCAGTCAGGGATAAAGGAAACACACTGGTGTCAAGTTCGTAAGTTCTATTTCTGGGACAAACACACAAAAGGAGTTAAGACAGGGTAAACAGCGTCCTGTCCCGGAATCTCTCTGGGTATCTCTCTCTGCGCATGCGCATACAGCGCGCATGTGCTCAAAGTCTGAACTACACTCAGTGACAAAAGAGGGTATGATTATAACATATAATACAGAGACCTGAATCAATAATGGTAAATAGTACAGTTACATATTACAGCATATTCGTCTCATATATCTACACTCTCCATCCCTCCTCCGCTCCCACCCTCCTCCGCTCCCGCCACACTCCTCCCCTCCCGCCACACTCCTCCCCTCCCGCCACACTCCTCCCCTCCCGCCATCCACCTCCACCGCTTCACTACCCACCACACACTCACTCTACCACCTCCTCCCATCGGTGAGTACCAACACAAACTTAGTAGTTGTATATGTATGCATTATTTTCCATAGATGGCTATGATTTTCTGTATATGTAATGTATTTTATGGGGCAAAGGGAGGCTGGGGAATGTAACTCCTGCATTTTATCTATTTCTTATGGGGAAAATTGATCCGCTTAACGTTGTATCATATAACATCGCATTTTTAGGAAAGTAACCCCGATGTCAAGCTGATTAGTTGTTGCTTGTTAGTTCCCCTTGAAAGGAATTCTTCCTGCTTCCCTTCAAATTCGATTTCACTGGTGAAGTTCAAAACCGGATAATTGATGGTTTGTTCCCGTCTCTGGTGTGTGTTATCCTTTATCGAGGGTCCTGCCCCATACCCGTCAAACACAGCAGTTGCTGCCCCATAGTGCTTACTTGTAAAGTCAGCATATACCTTGGCTATTTTACCATAGGTATCTCCCCTCCTCCACTTCAGCTTGTGTAGTAAGGAGCCTCCGTCAAGCACCTACCTTTCAGTCTTTGGGATAGCATCTGATGTCGCTTCATTTGATGGTATCTTATTACAATGGTCATCGATGGCTTGGGCTAGTTGAGGCTTGTCGGCCTTTCTCAAGATGTTTTTGTCCTCATCACCTCCTCTAGAGACAGAGGAATTGTTGGAACAGAAAACCAGGATCAACCTTGACAGCAGAAGAATTTCCCAGGGTCTTGGCTTTGTCTTTCCTCTTGAAAGAGAAGGAAAATACAGGCTGTCCAATCATTCTGTCGATGATGTTCCTTCCAACGGATTCGTATTCATGCACAATGACGTCTTTTTTCGCCACCATACCATTGATGATATTTCTCAATGAAGGGTCAGAGGAGAAAGGTGAACATGAAATCAGCTTTGTGCTTATCTTCAAAAGGTCTGATGCGTCTCTTTCAATTCTGGCGTCGGTTAAATCTTTGTGTTGTTCACTTGTGGTGTATGTGAGATCATTGAACTCCTGCATGGCAGTGCTGAAGTCAGACATTATGGGGGCTGACATTGTCCACAATGCTCGCTGTTCTTCCGCCATCTTACTGCCATGAGTCAAACCGCCTGTGCGTTTTAGTGACTTCGTAAGTGTTTGCTCGATAACTAGATCGCAACCGAGGCCTGCCCAAAACCGATTTGTTCGATGAATGACATGGAAGCCTTCTTGAAACTTCCTGTAAACATCTGGATGTTTGCTCTCCAGTTCACTCATTTCTTAGATGTAGAGATAGGCAGACTTCAGGTAGTTGTAGTGTCCTGCTGCAGCAAATATTGGCAAGACGTCGGAAACAGCACACAAGTGATTCAGCCAAGACTCGGTGCGATCTGCTTTGATCAGCACTCGTGCAGTACAGAGCATCCGCTGATATCCTAGACACAACTGACTCGTTTCAGATTGAGCACTAAGTTCAGCTTTCTTCAATATTCAAGAAAATAATGCTGAAAGAAGGTAAAAATAACTAATATCTAATAAAGAAAAAAAATAGAGAAAACACCACTGTTCTATACCAAATCGTTTGGGAGTGTTGACTGCCATATTGGCCGCCATCTTGGATTTACAGATTCGATGGACCAAGTCATAAATCCATTGGCACCAATGAATTCCTTGACCCTTAAAACCCTAAGTTAGATACAAAAATTAGTGTTCTACACCTAATAATAAGGAAGTTACAGCTGCCTTCCTGATATCAGGGTCAGTGGGGGGCCACCTTGGAATTGACCCAGTTTTAACCCACTTCCAGTGGTCAGATTTTGGTAGACTTTTTTCTGTTGTTTACAACACCCAGTAGGTCAAACAAGCACTGAAAAACCTTTTGTTAGGATTTTTGGAGGGTTAGGGTGTTTTTTTAATAAATTGACCCACCTAAGACCAGTGAGCCTGACCAGCATAGTGTGCAAAGTACTAGAGAGCATCATAAGAGATGCCATGATGGAACATCTACTACAAAACAACCTTATAAAGGAATGCCAACACGGTTTTATGCTGGGACAATCCTACTTAACACAATTACTCAAGGTACTGGATGTTTAGACAAAAATTCTAGAACAAGGGAGAAATATTGACATTATATAGTCATGCGCCGGTTAACGTCCAACCGAACAACGTCCGATCGCATATACATCCGTGGCCCCCCTCCCCCCCCCCCCAAAAAAAACTTCCGTGACGCCTGCTGGACCACCACTCCACGACACACTGACGGAGACACGATGATCCTCCCCATACTGGCCAGATATTATGTGTTAAAGGAATATCCTTCCTTCCTTAGGTATTTGCCTCCAAGTGTAATGTTAACCTACACATATTGAGGATAAAATCTTTCACCTACAAATTGACAATAACACATTTGCTGTAATCAGACATATCTAGTTGCTTCAACAATTGCAACTCCAGTTGCAATTGGGGTTGCAATTTCAAATTCTGTGTCATTACTAAGGAATAACGAAGTCTCTGGTATACTACACTCTAAGATTAATTGAAAACGGATGACTCAGGCGTCCTGAAGGGAGAGAAAATGGACTCCTATGACGGGGCACTCAAAAAAAGAGACATGGCTACAAGTTTTGTGTACTACCCACTGTACAGTATTGATCGTATATTTTTCATCACTTTTTAATAAACTTCGTCATGCCTATGTGTGTTTCTGATAATTACCATAACATTATATATTTATATATTTAGCGGTTGTACAAACACAAGGCCTCACACATGCCACTCAGACCGACAGACTTGACAAGTTTTACCAACCATAAAGACAGTTGAACCTTTAAACATCACTCACAATGGATCTTGAATATTCCAACTGTAATCAGACATGTCTAAGTTGCCTCAACAGTTGCAACCCCAGTTGCAATATCAAATTCTGTGTTATTGCTAAGGAATAAAGAAGTCACTGGTGCACTGCACTCTAAGATTAAGAGAAAACGGACGACTCAGGGGTCCTGAAGTGAGAGAAAACGGACTCCTTTGACGGGGCAATCAAATAAAGAGAGACATGGCTACATGTTTTGTGGACTACCCACTTTACAGTATCCTTTTCATCACTTTGTAATAAACCTCGTCATGCCTATGTGTGTTTATGATATTTACCATAACATATATATATATATATTTAGTGGGTCTAAATGGTCATAAAATGGGAAGCTTGGGGTTGGGTGCATGGAACCCCCATTAGAATAAATCCCATCGGTTTATGTAATTTCAGACAACGTCCATTTCGGTTAACATCACGTTTCCAAGAACGTATCTAGGACATTAACCGGCGCAATAACTGTATACCTAGATTTTGCCAAGGCCTTTGCTGAGAATTAAACTGGAAGCATATGGGATTCGGGGAAATGTCCTAGCGCGGATTGGAGAATTTCTTCACAATTGCAAACAGTGTGTGGTGATTAATGGTATGAAATCGTCATGTGTACCTATGACGAGCAGGGTACCACAGGGCATTGTATTAGACCCATTGTTGTTTGTTTGCTTCATAAATGATATGCCAGAAGCTATACACTCCTCCATACAAATGTTTGCCGACGATGCCAAGATATTTAGGGAAATAAAGAATCAAACAGATTGTAAAGAGCTACAGAAAGATCTCTGTGAGCTTCAAGAATGGTCGAAGTAATGGCTGCTAAGATTCAATTTAACGAGGTGCAAGAGGATGCATCTAGGCCCCACCAACAGTAAGGAGGCATATTACATGTCCCAACAGGATGAAGAAAGTGCATTAATTGAGGCCGAATGTGAAAACGACCTGGGTGTGTATGTCAACGAGAAACTTAAGTTCAAAATTACTCTGCTCACTTCTCAATCACAAAAACATGATAATGATGATTGGGAATCAATTTTTTATGAAAAAACATAAGAAATGTTGCAATGGAAGTGTGATAGGAGATTAGTGGGTCTCATGTTACTGACTTGACCTGATGCAATGTCAGGTCCACCCACTGTAGATAAACTCTTCTCTCATTTGTGGTAGAGGTGGCATGGAGGATTAGTGGTTTCATATTACTAAACTTCTGATGCAATGTCAGGTCACCCATTGTCGGGTGGAGGATCAGATCAAAAGCACTTCAGTCACTAAAATAGAGTACAATGTGAACTCTAGTGATGTCCTCTCATTATAAGGTTAAAAAAAAAATTATGATAACCGAGAAATATTGAGCTCCATTTCTTACACACTTGTAACCAAGAAGAAACAATGCCTGGAATAAAGTTCACCAGATGGCCACGAGGCAGCATTCTAGTAGATGACACCTCAGCTGACAAATGAAGTGAGTGATGTGTTCCATATGCTGAGTTGGCACAAAAATGTGTATGGTTAATGTGACTTTGTCTACAGTGTAAGTTGAGGAGAGAATTCAAGATATCACCATCCTTAAAGTGAATTATCATAGATAGAGGGATAATAAATAGAGGATTACCAGTATTCTAATGAACAAATATAGTCAATTTGGTGGATTTATCATCAGTTTAATAGATTCTATGGGTATTTGAGTAATTTAGCAACAAATTTACAATATCAGTGGTGGCCATATAGAATCAAAGATGGCGGCTATCCCAACCATTGTTTGTCATGGCACCCCTTCCAATATGATAGAGCATGTTTGAAAGTAACTATTGTATGTACCCAATTTAGTGCTTTTATCCAATGTGTCACAAATGGGTAAAAAATTGGTCCTAATAGACTTAACTATAAGAAGGTTTCACACTTGTCACTCACCTTGATACACTTGATCACCTGTGTCTGGTCTCCATAACTTGTCTCACAAAGGGACGGCCCAACATTTAACGATGAAGCAAGAATTGATGTAGGATCTGTTATCCCAGTGATTTGTGATGACTGGTGAACCGACGCTGTTGAGAATGTGTTGGAGAAGGAGGAAGGTAATATTGTTCCTGGTAGAGCATTTGATGATGAAGTTATAATGTTAGCTGATAAAACCATCCCAGAGCCATCATCATTTTCTACCAGAGAATCCACAGGTGGGTGTTTAACAAGAGCAGGTTTAATGTCTGCTGGCACAATAAATGAGGAAGGATTTGTCATCTTTTGACTTTCCAAGCTTTCGGTGCCATCCCCTGAGTTTTCCAGAGATTCTTCAGAACTTTCATTATCTGTAAAATAATAATTGCTTCAGTAATTTATTTTAATTACCCCAGCAGCATTTGGGTTATATATCCAATCTTCCCACTACAACTTTCCTTTGGCCACATTTAACAGCACAAAATACCAGAGAGTACAATATGCTACACAATATACTGTACCTGTAAACACTGTCCTGCTACTTATACAGGTAGTATCTAGTGATCTATTTATCATTATATTTTCTCTTACAACTACTTCTACTTATCCATTCTTGTTTAACTTATTCATACATATGTACACACATACTACACCAACTGTCATTGCTCTAAACATTTAGGCTTGTCATTACACTACATAAACTAATATACAGCTAGACCCCAACTTACGACGGGGTTAGGGACCCAAATTCAGGTCGTAAGTCCGAATGGTCGTAAGTCCGACATAGAAAAAACAAAACAAAAAAATTTTAATAAAAAATCTACAATGAAATACAGTACAGTAAAAGTAATAAATAATGAGGAATAGATACAGTACAGTGAAAGTAATAAATAATAAGGAATGGTTACAGTGTGACAGCACTTGCCTTTAATGTAGTCAGCTGAATGCACATGGGGCACCCATAATTTTCTAATCATACATGGAGACTACATTAACTGGAAACATTTCGGTATAGAAAATGTGAGAGTTATTTGAAGAAGAAAAAAAAATAAAATAAAAATAATGGTCACAACTGCGACGGTCGTAAGTCGAAGCAGTCATAAGTCGGGGTCTATATATATATATATATATATTTCATTAGCCCAATAAAGCACGCGGACTTCTACATACAATCAACACCTCAACCCGCCAGGATTCGAACCCACGGCCCACAAGCCTATGACTGTGACCGGGGAACACTAACCGCTGGACCACCAGGATACTAAAAGCAGTCCTAGACTTTGTTATATTTCACACAAAGCCTGTTCAACGAGCTTATGGCGGGTTGAGGTGTTGATTGTATATATATATATATATATATATATATATATATATATATATATATATATATATATATATATATATATATATACAGTGGTCCCTCGATTAACGAGCACAATTCGTTCCAGAAGGTTGCTCGTTAACCGAAACCATTGTTTCAATGGGTTTTTGGGTAATTGGTTCCAGCTCACCGAAAATTGCCTAAAATCAACAAAAAAGGTAGTAAAGTACACTTACTTTGAGGTGTGTATGTAGAAGGCTCCTGGATGATGATGATGATGATGATGGGAATTAGAATGGGGGTGGAGGAGAAGGGAAGGCATTGGGGTGGAAGAGAAGTCACCCCATGGCGCCATTTCACCCATAAAATTTTAGTTCTCTTGGTGTAATTCAAGATTATTTTCTTTAAATCAACACTGCACTGCATTATATATTGTCAATATGTAAAATAAATTTCAAATTGACCAATAATTTGCTTGCAAACACAGAAAAAAAGCGTTTAGTTGAAGAGAGTCTCAAGGAAGATGTTACCTCCACTGAAAAGACAGAGAGACTGGCGCCTGTTTGGTGTATTGACAGGCTGTTTGGCGTGCATAAAACTTGTTTCCTGTACTTCATTTATGTGCGATAATTGTTAAAATTACTAAAAAATTTAATATTAAACTTTTAAAATTATTGAATAGTATAAACTTCTTGATATTTACTAAAATAGTAAGGAATTTAAGCCCTAGAACCAATTACTGTATTGGCGGACTAAAACTACAGCTGGTGGACCACCAAATGCAAGCGAAAACATGTACAGGGTCGCTCGTTACAAACTCGTTAATCGAGGGATTGCTCGTTAACAGAAGTTAAGAATCTTATGAAAGGTAAATCGTTAACCGAAATCTCGTTAACCAAGGCACTCGTTAAACGAGGGCTCACTGTATATACAGTAAGTCCCCAAGTTACGTACATAATGGGGACCAAAAGGTTGTACTTAACTCGAAATGTACTTAACTCGAAAATCCCCCAACCCTACAATGTTATCTGGAAAATCCTGTGCTGTTTTCCAATCAGCACTCGCCGCCTCACCAGTCACTCGAACATTATGCAGCTTATTTCGCACCTTGAATCGGTTAAACCACCCATTGCTAGCATTGAATGTCACAGTATCATCAGGGTGATCTTTCTTTAGATCGTTGAAAAGACTTAGGGCTTTCTCCTGAATCATACTGAGACACCACAACAGGGGTCAAAACCTTACCAGGTACCGGCGCGCCACAGGACGGTCTGCACTCACACCTCACTCGACGTGAGTTCCGACCGGCAAAAGTAGCCGATGCGTTGTTCCGACCGGCAAAAGTCGCCGATGCGTTAATTTCATGTTTATGCATTTCTGTAGAGATGTTGTATTAAACATACTACAAATTGTACTATTGACTCAAACTTTTAATATCCTTGTGTTTTAACTGAATGTTTTCTCGAAGTCTACTTTTAAATTTACTCCATGGATAAAATGAAAAGATGAACGAAATAACCATCGCTGTGTGCGAGACCTGGAGTAAACAAACGTCCTGTACAGCGCCGTCCTCTCTGGGACCGGCGCGCCAGAGGACGGTAAGCTTTTGAACACTACTCCTCCCACTGGCTTCACCACTCTTACGCTTTACACCAGTCATTGCACACAGAGTAAAGTGTACAAAATAGGGCAGAAATTCACAGGAGAAGTACTGTATGCACAATGACCACACTTGTTGTTTTGGTGCGTCTAGCGTGTCGTCTGCATGGTCAGTGATAGTGGCGGCGCGGTGCGGCTGGCTCGCCCGCCAAATTTAAAAATTGCTCGCCCTTTTAAGACAATATTTTTGCAATTAAAGACTTCAGAAACGATGTACGTATCGGCCGTTTGTACGTAATTCGGATGTACGTAATTCGGGGACGAACTGTACAGTGGTCCCTCGGTTAACGAACGCCTTGGTTAACAAAATTTCGGTTAACAAATTACCTTCCATAAGAATCTTCAATTCGGTTAACGAAAAAAAATTCAATTCACGAAATCCTTACGAAAATCACGTTTTGTTTGGAACATCAGCTGATAAGCTGAGGAGGTACTCAGCCAATTCAGAAATCTCTTCCATGTTTACATTCAAATTAATCACTATCTTATAAGAATTCCAGCAATGCAAATTAAATTCACCCCGGTCACTTCTATTAAATTGTATAAGCAAAAAACTAAAATTCAATCAAAAGGACATAAATTAACAATTAAATACTTCACACCACAGGCGCCAACTGTCAAACATGTCACTGTCACCCCTCCCTCCCTCCCTACCCCTACCTTCCCGAGAAACGTTTGGGGGAAAGCACTAGGCTTACAGTTTTAATCATATATAATATCTCAGACTAAAGTTAGGAGAATATAATTTGTATTGCTGGATTCCTTGCAAGAGAGCGAATAATTCGAATATACACATCATATATTTTGCACAAAAGATAAAATTTTTGCTCTCTCTAAAAAAATTCTTAAATTAGATCTAAAATTTGTATGTCTAATGCAAATTTTAGCTTGTTTATATTCAAATTAATCACTATCTTAAAAGAATTCCAGCAATGTAAATTATATTCTGCCTTGGTAATTTCTATGAATTTTATTAGCTAAAAACAAAAACTCAAGTAAATAAACAAATTATACTTCACCAGAATATAAACATCTTATATTTTGCACAAGAGTTAAAATTAATCACCTGTATCATATTACAGTAGTGATTTAAGAGTTCTAGTATATATATATATATATATATATATATATATATATATATATATATATATATATATATATATATATATATATATATATATATATATATATATATATATATATATATGCAAGTAAATCACTGTAGGTGCGCGTGATCTAGGAATATGCTGATAACCACAAGGAAAGAAGAAAACACGAAGTTCCCAAGCGCTTTCGTGTAATTCACATCTTCAGGGGTGAGTACAGACTAAAGAGAAGTACAAAACAAGGTGTATATATACAGACGAGGATGAGACCAGGTCCACAATGGTCAGGTATTAGGTAATGACCCTACTAATCTTTAAATAGCACCGCAACGGTCGGTAGTCAGGTCAGAGGGTAAGGTGACCCAACCTTCTCACCTGGTTACAAATCTTCTTAATTACAAAATTGTCCAGTTTGTACATGCCATTACCCAAATTCATGTTGAATGCTTCGGTATGTTTAATGAGACTAGATTCTATGATGTTCCTACTGTCAATTGAATTACAAGGTAATATTGAGGAGGCATTAACCCAGTCAATGCACTGCTTGTTATCCCTCAAATGAACAAACAGAGCATTGGATTCCTGGCCTGTCCTAACACTATATTTATGTTGTTTAAGTCTAGTTACAAGATCTTTACCTGTCTGGCCTAAGTAAAACATATTACATTCCTTGCAAGGAACTTTATAAATGCAACCAATTGTGTTGTTGGGGGAGTTCTTGATTAACATTTGTTCAACAGTGCATGAGTTTTTAAATGCCACATTGATTAGTAGGGTCATTACCTAATACCTGACCATTGTGGACCTGATCTCACCCTCCTCTGTATATATACACCTTGTTTTATACTTCTCCTTAGTCTGTACCCACCCCTGAAGATGTGAATTACACGAAAGCGCTTGGGAACTTCGTGTTTTCTTCTTTCCTTGTGGTTATCAGCATATACCTAGATCACGCGCACCTACAGTGATTTACTTGCATAAATGGATTCCGCGCGCCACTTCTTCTACTTCTCTACAAGCTGTCCTGGACTGTCTCCTTTCGTTACTGAATACTCCTCTTCGATGATCAAGGCCCACAAATTGAAAATACGTTTGAAATTTCTCCAGACATGCCTTAGTGAAAAAGTTGTGCCTAGATCAATCCTCCCACAACGTGTCCTGAAGATGTCTGACCGCCCCTTTGATGAGCTCCAAGAAATCATCCTTAAGAAACATTTTGAAATAAAGAAAATTGAAGCGGATGAAGCTTTCCGTATTGTAAGACAAAAAAAGTGTGTTTTTAATATGACCATACCGAGTTATTGGAAAAAGTTCATGTAGGATTACTGTTTTGTTAACCTGAGACGTGAGCATTCTGATCTTCAAGCTAAGATAGACCACAAATTGGCACTCCTTATTAGAAATAGTGATTGGACTAAGGATGCCAATCACAACTGTGTAGTGAATCTCTCCTCTAAACAACTAGACAATGATACCTTGTGTGCCCTCGGCTATGGTTTAAGTTTTGATGGTTCTAACAAGGGAGTCGACAGTGTTGACATAGCCAGAGCATTTTGCAATTTGGAGAAATTCAGTAATTTGACAAGTGAAGAAGTGAACATGTGTAAAGGTGTTGTGCATGCATCTATGTCTAAGCCTTGTCTTCCAAACTGTCCAGAAAGATTCACCAAAGCAATCCAAGCCCTTAAGAAAAATAAGGATCTACATGTCACTAAAGCAGATAAAGCCAACACAGTAGTGATTTTAAACAAAGATGATTATATTCCTAAAATGATGTGATACTACAACATATTCTAAACTCATAAATAATCCTCTCAACACTGTCAACACCCAGTTCAACAAAAAACTGAAGTCTCTATTGAGAGGCAAAGCTACTCTCATTAAACATCTTACTTCATCGTCCCCTCCACTGCCTTACATGTACGGTTTAATCAAGACCCACAAGCCTAATAACCCAGCAAGACCCATCATTAGCTCAGTTGGGTCAATCTCTTATAAACTATCTGAATGGTTAGTTTCCTTACTAAATCCCCCAGTTGGCAAAATTTCTAACTCTAATATCAAGAACAATATGGATTTGGTTGATAAACTCAATAACTTACATATTAATTATGATTTAAAACTGGTCAGTTTTGATGTAACATCACTCTTTACAAAGGTCCCAGTTGATGATTTACTAGAGTTCCTCATGGATTCCCTGGATAATATTTCATTGCCCGTCTCGAAAGACAACTTCATCAAACTCATCAAACTATGTATTAAGGATTGTAAATTTGAAATCCATGGAGAATATTATGCTCAAAAATTTGGTATGGCAATGGGTAATCCACTCTCACCAGTATTAAGCAACCTATATCTGGAATTCTTTGAAAAGAAACTATTAAGTAATATTTTACCACCCTCAGCAGTCTGGTTTAGATATGTTGATGATATATTACGTCTCTGGCCATGTAATGAGGACCTAAAAGCTTTCCTGCCACAACTTAACAACTTAGCTCCCTCGCTCAAATTCACTGTGGAATTAGAGCATGACTGTAAATTGCCATTCCTAGACTGTCTGATACACAGAATACAGTGGTACCCCGATTTACGCAGTCAATTGAACCCACAGGGTACCGCGGAAAGTGAAATCCGCGTAAAGTGAACAACAGAACATAAGGGATTAATTCCAATAGAGACTGGCCCGACCCCCAAACTCCACTTTTTGACGACCCAAACCTATGTTGTAGTAAAAATATTATCTTAACTTTATGATGGTATGCACACACAATTAATATAGAAGAGGTTAGGTTAGGAAAAATAAAGGTTAAGTTTGGAAAAATAAAGGTTAGGCCAGGAAAACTAAAGGTAAGGTTTAACACTTACGTTAGTAGAAGAGATGGGTCGGCATACGGGGATAGAGGCTGGTTCCGAGGCAGAGGGCAGATTACTGGCCCTCAGGTGAATCACCATCACTAGGTGAAGCACCATCACTCTCCGTCATAGTTGTGAGGGCCTCCCTGACAAATCCCTCAAAGTCACCTTCACTGTCACTATCACTGGCTCTGGCTGGCTGTGGTGGGTTGCGGGCGAAGAACTCGGTAATGCTTTTTTGACGGCTAGTGTTGATGTTGTCTTAGATACACCTTGATGCACGGCTCCATAGCCTGCACCAGCTGGGTATGGAAGACTTAATAGCGGTCATCGTCATTGTCGCGGGAAAGGAAGGACTTCATTTTCTCTGTACACTCCATGGCACCCTTAATATGACTATGCGTTAACTTGTGTTCTTCTGAGATTGACGCACCATCTTCCTCTTCACTGACATGATCATCTTCCAACATCTCGTCGGCAGTCATTTCAGGATCTCTGATCACCTCCAGGATGTCTTCGTTGGTGGTCTCGGAGAAGCCTTCACCTGTAATACTGTGCGCAGCTTCTCTTGCAAGGTCCAATGCCACGGTCACAGACTGAACCTCACCAGTCACAAGTTGACTCCACCTCTCACCTGGTATACCATGCAACACATGCCTCCATGCGTGACGAATCGTAGCTATAGACAGCTGATCCCATGCCTCCACCAAGAAGTCCACAGCTTGTTTGACGTTAAATTTTTTCCAAAACTGTTTGACGAGAACTTCTTGATTCACCACCTGTTGTTCCTTGTCCTCGTCCTCGTCCTTGTCGCTTTTGCTCTCGCTATCGGAGTCACCCAGGTTACATAACTCATCCTTGGTGTTGGTACAGTCGTTCAGGAGCTTAAATTTTTTTGCAGAGTATGCAGCTTTCACATTGCAGATCAACTCCTTGTCCAAGGGCTGGATTAATGACGTGGTGTTAGGAGGAAGGAAGACCACTTTTGCATCGGGGTGACGATCCATAAGTAGTGGCGAGTGTCCTGGTGCGTTGTCAAGGAGCAACAGAATGTTGAATGGAACATTCTGTTGCTCGCAGAATTTCTTCACGTCGGGAACGAAACAGTCATCAAACCAGGAGAGTGACAGAGCAGAGAACTTCCACGCCTTACGTGCGGTCAGCCAGTGGACATTAATCTTGCTCATGTCCACATTCTTGTAGGCATGTGGCTTGCGGGCTGTGTGAATCACCGATAACTTGGGTTTACAGGTACCGGAGGCATTGGTGGTAAAGAGGACGGTGATGCGCTCCTTCTGCAACTTCCGGCCCCGACACTTGCTGGCAGACTGGACAACGAAGGTCTTGGAAGGTAGCTTTTTCCAAAAGAGACCGGTTTCGTCCATGTTGAACACCTGGTCGTCGGTATACTGCGCTTCCTCCATAACCGCACATAAGAACGGAGGAAAATCTCTAACAGCCACACGGTCAGCACTCGCTTCTTCACCACCAATGTTGATGTTGGTGATCTTGTTCCTCTTCTTAAACCTATGCAGCCAACCAGAGGAAGCATTGAAGGGTTTGGGCTCTGCAATTCCCATCTTACGTGACACTGCTGCGTACAGTTCACGTGCGTACTCTTGAACAGATCGCTTGTCCACCCCCATGTTGCGTCGCACCTGACGAATCAAATAACTCACCAGCAAATTTTCCACCTTTAGCAGAACCTTGTTCTGCCAATACTTGATCGTTGAAGCACCTGCAGACTTTGTGATTCTCATGTGTTCTTTGATCTTGGGTACATCCTTCTTAATAGTACGAATCGTAGATTCGTCAGATTCGTTGACTCCATGCTGGCGCGCGAGATCAGCTTGACGTGTTCCTTTCTCCAAATCTTGAATGATCTGGTATTTCACTTCGTAGCTTAGGGAACGGCGTATCTTCTTTGGCTTTGGGATGCTGGGTCCAGGTAAGGAAAGGTTTCTCTCTGGGGGCGGTGGTCCGGCGGAAGCCATTTTACAGAACAATGGATTCACGTATACACAGTGTGGCCTTGAGGGATGAAACTGCCGCAGCTAGGTCAAGCATCGTCTTTCCTCCTTCCCTCCCGCGGGTGGACACGTCATATTACTTTAAACCAATCACAGCTAGCAGCGGAGGGAGGTAAGGATGCATGGCCCAATTACTGTCCGATACGTCATATGACGTAACTGATAACGCAACAGAGACATGCACTGCGCAACCTTACCGCGCGGCTTGCCCAGGCGGGAGAAAGCGGGAGGGTCGATTCTAAAAATAGCATCGAGCCGGACACTCTGCGCGTATATGGGTAGATGCACTGCGGAAAGTGAAAGTCCGGTTCTGGCAAGGCACCGCGTAAATGAGAAATCGTGGAAAGTGAAACCGCGTAAAGCGGGGTAATACTTTAGGTGACACTTTTAAGTTCAGTACAGTTAACCCTCACTTTACGCGGTCCCACATTCCGCGTTTCCACGTTTACGCAGTGCTTTGCCAGAACCTAACGTGCTCACAATACGCGGTACGTGAACCCCATTATGCGGAGAGTGTCCGGCGCGACGCTATTTTTAGATTCGCCCCACCCGGCTGGCTGCCTGTGCTCCTCGCCTCTCCCTCCTCCTCCCTCCGCTTGGGCAAGCCGCGTGGTAAGGTTGCGCAGTGTGTGTCTCTGTTGCGTTATCACTGACGTCATATGACGTATCCGACTGTGATTGGCCATGCATCCCTACCCCCCTCTGCGGCTAGCTGTAATTGGCTTAAAGTATTATGACGTGTCCACCCGGGGGAGAGACGGAGGGAGGGAGGAAAGACGACGCTTGACCTAGCCGCGGCAGTTTCATCCCACAAAGCCACACCGTGTAATCGTACATCCATTGTTCAGTAAAATGGCTTCCGCCGGACCACCACCCCCAAAGAGAAACCTTTCCTTACCTGGACCCAGCGGCACTAAGCCAAAGAAGACACGACGTTCCTTAAGCTACGAGGAGAAGTATACCATCATCCAAGAGTTGGAGAAAGGAACAAGGCAGGTTGATTTGGCGCGCCAGCATGGTGTGAATGAATCTACGATTCGAACAATAAAGAAGGATGCAGCCAAGATAAAGGAGCACATGAAGATCACAAAGTCTACAGGTGCTTCTATGATCAAGTATTTTCACAACCAGGTGCTTCTCAAGACAGAAAAATTACTTGTGAGGTACTTGGTGCGTCAGGCGCGACGGAACATGGCGGTCGACACGCGCTCTGTTAAGGACTATGCACGTGAACTGTACATGGCAGTGGCAAGAAAGATGGGAATCACAGAGCCCAAACCCTTTAATGCTTCCTCTGGGTGGTTACAGAGGTTTAAGATCCGGAACAAGATCACCAATATAAACATTGGTGGTGAAGAAGCGAGTGCTGACCGTGCTGCGGCTAGGGAATTTCCTCCGTTTTTACGTGAGATTATGGAGGAATGACAGTACAGTGACGACCAGGTGTTTAACATGGACGAATCTGGTCTTTTCTGAAAAAAGCTACCTTCCAAGTCATTCGTTGTAAAGAATGCCAGCAGGATTCGGGGCCGGAAGATGCAGAAGGAACGCATCACCGTCCTGTTTACCACCAATGCCTCCGGTACCTGTAAGCCCAAGTTATCGGTGATCCACACAGCACGCAAGCCGCACGCCTACAAAACCATGGACATGACCAAGCTAAATGTCCACTGGCTGACCGCACGTAAGGCGTGGATGTTCTCTTCACTGTCCCTCTCCTGGTTTGATGACTGTTTTGTTCCCGATGTAAAGAAATTCTGTGAGCGACAGAATGTGCCATTCAATATTTTGTTGCTGCTGGACAAGGCACCAGGACACTCGCCCCTACTGTTAGATCATCACCCCAACGTAAAAGTGGTCTCCCTTCCTCCCAACACTACGTCTATATTATAGCCCATGGACCAGGAGTTAATCTGTAATGTAAAAGCTGCATTCTCAACAAAAAAATTCAAACTCCTGAACAACTACACCAACACCAGGGAAGAGTTGCGTAACCTGAGTGACACCACCACCGATAGCAAGAGCGAAGAAGATGAGGATCAACAGTTGGCACAGCAAAAAATACTGTTCAAACAATTCTGGAGAGTATTTAACATCAAGAAAGCTGTGGACTTCTTGGTGGAGTCATGGGATCAGCTGTCTATTGCTACAATTCGTCATGCATGGAGACATGTGTTGCATGGAAAACCAGGTGAGAGGAGGAGTCAATCTGTGACTGGTGAGGTTCAGAATGTTGCAGTAGCAGTGGACCTTGCCAGAGAAGCTGCGCAGACTGTTACAGTTCCAGGCTTCTCCGAGACCACCAACGACGACATCCTGGAGGTGATCAGAGATCCTCAAGTGACTGCCGGCGAGATGTTGGAAGAAGATCACTTCAGTGAAGAGGAGGAAGAAGGTGCGTCATTCTCCGAAGAACACAGTTTAACTCATAGTGATATTAAGGGTGCCATGGAGTGTGCAGAGAAAATGAAGTCCTTCCTTTCCCGCGACAATGACGATGACTGCTATGTAGTCTTCCATACCCGGCTGGTGCAGGCTATGGAGCCGTACATCACGGTGTATCAAGACAACATAAACACCAGCCGTCAAAAAAGCATAACCGAGTTCTTCGCCTGCAACCCACCACAGCCAGCCCAAGCCAGTGATAGTGACAGTGAAGATGACTTTGAGGGATTTGTCAGGGAAGCCCTGACAACTGTAAGTGACAGTGACGGTGATTTACCTAGTAATGGTGATTCACCCGCGGGCCAGTAATCTGCCCTCTGCCTCGGAACCAGCCTCCATCCCCGTATGCCGACCCATCTCTTCTACTAACGTAAGTGTTCCACCTAACTTTTAGTTTTTCTAACCTAACCTTTATTTTTCCTATGTTAACCTTTATTTTTCCTAACCTAACCTCTTCTATATTACTTGTTTTTTCATACCATCATAAAGTTAAGATAAAATTTTTACTACAACATAGTTGTGTGTCGTCAAAAAGTGGAGTTTGGGGGTCGGCCCGGACTCTATTTCAATTAATCCCATATGTTATGTTATTCACTTTACGCGTTTCTCACTTTATGCGGGACCCTGCGGGTTACATTAACCGCGTAAAGTGAGGGTTAACTGTATTTACAGACAACCTTCTAATGTGTGTTCATACATTCATTATTATTCTGCCCACCATAATAGAGTCAAACAGTCAGTATTTTCAACAATGTTTTTATGTGCTTTGAGAATTTGCAGCCTGGAATTCATTGACTAGGATTATAAATATATCTATAATATTGGCTCAAACCTTAAATACCCTAGATCTTTCATAGACAAATGCCTGAACATTACTTGGAAATCTTTTTATGGAACTGACCCCAAGCCCACCCATGACCATAAGATTCTCTTAGTATTACCTTTTCACAAAAATATCTCTCAAATTCCTTAACAACTAAAAACCTGGAACGTCAATGTGGCATTTAAAAACTCATGCACTGTTAAATAAATGATAATCAAGAACTCCCCCAACAACACAATTGGTTGCATTTATAAAGTTCCTTGCAAGGAATGTAATATGTTTTACTTAGGTCAGACATGTAAAGATCTTGTAACAAAACTTTAACAACATAAATATAGTGTTAGGACAGGCCAGGAATCCAATGCTCTGTTTGTTCATTTGAGGGATAACAAGCAGTGCATTGACTGGGAAAATGCCTCCTCAATATTACCTTGTAATTCAATTAACAGTAGGAACATCATAAAATCTAATCTCATTAAACATACCGAAGCATTCAACATGAATTTGAGAAATGGCATGTACAAACTGGACAATTTTGTAATTAAGAAGATTTGTAACCAGGTGAGAATATTGGGTCACCTTACCCTCTGACCTGACTACCGACCGTTGCAGTGCTATTTAAAGATTAGTAGGGTCATTACCTAATACATGACAATTGTGGACCTGGTCTCATCCTCGTCTGTATATATACACCTTGTTTTGTACTTCTCCTTAGTCTGTACTCACCCCTGAAGATGTGAATTACACAAAAGCGCTTGGGAACTTCGTGTTTTCTTCTTTCCTTGTGGTTATCAGCATATATACAGTATTACCCCGCTTTACGCGATTTCACTTTACGCGATTTCTCATATACGCGGTGCTTCGCCAGAACCGAACTTTCAATTTCCGCGGTTCAAATACCCATATACGCGTGAAGTATAATATTTTTTTTTTATTTAGCTCATAAAATTCATACAAATTACCCGGCCAGAATATAATTTACATTGCTGGAATTCTTACAATTTGATGATCATTTTGAATATAAACATCATAGATTTTGCATTAGACATACAAATTTTAGATCTAATGTTTACTCTGAGTAAATATGTTATCCTTTGTGCAAAATATATGACATTTATATTCAAAATATTCCTGGTCTTACAAGGAATCCAGCAATGTCAATTATATTATCCTAACTTTAATCTGAGGTATTATTTAATACTAAATGTTAAAAACTCTTGAAGGGAGGATTGGTGGAGGGTGGGGGGGAGGGTTGGGACTGACCGCGTGGTTGGAAGAGGGGGGGAAGGCAAGGTGGGGTACTTTGATTGACAGATAGTGTCATGAAGAATATTTTTTTTTTTATTAACTGAAGATATTTGTTTTAGCTCATAAAATTCATACAAATTACCCGGCCAGAATATAATTTACATTGCTGGAATTCTTATAATTTGGTGATCATTTTGAATATAAACATCATATATTTTGCATTAGACATACAAATTTTAGATGTAAAGTTTATTCTGAGTAAATATGTTATCTTTTGTGCAAAATATATGACATTTGTATTCAAAATATTCCTGGTCTTACAAGGAATCCAGCAATGCCAATTATATTATCCTAACTTTAGTTTGAGGAATTATTTATTACTATACCTGGTTTTCCCCCAAAAATTTCTCAGAGGGAAGAGCCAGTGAGTGTACTGTGAGAAGAGGGGGAGGGAGTCGAGTCCATTATTTGAATGGACATTAACTTGGCGACTGTATTTCTCTATTTCTCTTAAGTATTAATTGTGTGCATGTACCATCATAAAATTAAGATGTTATTTTTACTAGAACATAGGTATTGTGTCGGAAAAAGGGGAGTTTGGGGATGGGCCAGTTTCTATTGGAATTAATCCCATATGTTCTGTTGTTCACTTAACGCGGTATTCACTTAACGCGGGACCCTCTGGGTTTTATTGACCGCGTTAAGTGGGGTACAACTGTGTGTGTGTGTGTATATATATATATATATATATATATGCTGATAACCACCAGGAAAGA
Organism: Homarus gammarus; assembly: GCA_958450375.1. Taxonomy (NCBI): domain Eukaryota; kingdom Metazoa; phylum Arthropoda; class Malacostraca; order Decapoda; family Nephropidae; genus Homarus; species Homarus gammarus. The sequence goes on along the minus strand of CAUDMG010002808.1, from coordinate 18,393 downwards.
AGAAAACACGAAGTTCCCAAGCGCTTTCGTGTAATTCACATCTTCAGGGGTGAGTACAGACTAGAGAGTAATGCAAAAACAAGGTGAATATATACAGAGGAGAGTGAGACCAGGTCCACAATGGTCAGGTAATTAGGTAATGACCCTACTAATCTTTAAATAGCACACAACGGTTGGTGGTTGGGTCAGATGGGACAGTGACCCGCCCTCTCACCTGATCACAGATCTTCTTAATTACAAAGTTGTCCAGCTTGTACATGCCGTTACTCAAATTCATGTTGAATGCTTCGGTATGTTTAATAAGACTAGATTCTATGATGTTCCTACTATCAACTGAATTACATGGTAATATTGAGGAGGCATTATCCCAGTCAATGCAATGCTTGTTATCCCTCAAATGAACAAACAGAGCATTGGATTCCTGGCCTGTCCTAACACTGTATTTGTGTTGTTTAATTCTACTTACAAGATCTTTACCTGTCTGGCCTAAGTAAAACATATTACATTCCTTGCAAGGAACTTTATAAATGCAACCAATTGTGTTGTTGGGGGAGTTCTTGATTAACATTTGTTTAACAGTGCATGAGTTTTTAAATGCCACATTGACGTTCCAGGTTTTTAGCTGTGCCGGAATATGTGAGAAATTTTTGTGAAATGGTAATATTAAGATGTTCTTATGGTCATGGGTGGGCTTGGGATCAGTTCTATAAAAAGTTTTCTTAGTAATGTTTAAGCATTTGTCTATGAAAGATCTAGGGTATATATATATATATATATATATATATATATATATATATATATATATATATTATATATATATATATATATATATATATATATATATATATATATATATATATATATATATATATATATATATATATATATATACACACACACACACACACACACACACACAGTGAACCCTCACTTTACGCGGTCAATTGAACCCACAGAGGCCCGCGTAAAGCGAGAAACGCGTAAAGTGAACAACATAACATATGGGATTAAATGAAATAGAGACCGGGTGGCCCCCAAACTACACTTTTTCCGACACAATACCTATGTTCTAGTAAAAATAACATCTTAATTTTATGATGGTACATGCACACAATTAATATCTAGGTATGCTAATGCCTAGTAATAATTCGCCAGGCCAACATACAGGTAATTAAAACATCTAATAATTACTTAATAAGTAATATTAGGAGGACACGTCGCTACCTGGCATTTAATTGCAATTCTCAAAACCCCCTCCCCCACCCTCCATCACACACACTGCCACCGTCATCTTTTTGCCTGGTGAATCAGCTGTAAATACACACAAAGAAGGCTCCGCGAGTTTATGTTGTAATAGCTGAAATACTAAGTGCCACGAGGATGGGAAAAACTACTGGGTCTGTTGAATTTTGCCATAATAGTGGTTCCTTTGGGAAAGTTAAGGAAGAAGCAACTAACTCATCTGGGCTCAAAGTTACTTCACAGATTCAAAAATATTGCTTCTTCTCTCCCAATTCAGATCAAGAATCATCTGTTATGGTGGACAAGTTTGGGCAATCTGATCGGTTCCTCTCCCCGGGTTCCGCCTCAATAAGATTTGGTCGTTTGTACGGATGCGTCCGAAATAGGATGGGGATACCATTCCTCAAAAGTGGAATTCAGTCAAAGGAAGTGGAGCAACTTCCTTTGCGACAAACACATAAATGTAAAAGAATTAGCAGTAGTCCTATTCTTTTTGTCGGCAAACCAAAATTTAAAAAATTTGACGATCCTGTTGCCATGGACAACAAAATGGCAGTGTTTTGTCTCCATTATCAAGGCTCAACCAGGTCTTGGCCCCTTCTAAACTGTCAGAAAAATTTTTCAAAGTTTGTGTAACACAAACACTTTACCTCAAAGCAACTTATATACCGGATGTACAAAACAATTGGGCAGATGCACTGTCCCGTCTCAGGCCAGTATCGACGGAAACAGAATGGTCCCTGAAGGTATCAGAGTTCAAAAGTCTGGTGATGAAGTTTGGAACTCCAAAGATAGATCTGTTTGCCTCCCTAACAAATCACAAGATGCCACTTTATGCATCTCTTGAGCGATCGAATCTTTTAGGAAATGCTCTACTCATAGATTGGAACCTTTGGAATTCAATCTATATTGTTCCCACCTGTGAAAATGTTACCCAAAGTGGTTCACAAACTCAGATTCTTCCAAGGCAAGTTCCTCTTAATTGCATCATATTGGATCCTAAAACCTTGGTGCCTGGATCTGTTGGACTGGTGCCCGCATCCAATACAATTGCAACAATGATGTCTAGACCAGGTACTGCATTTTCAGTTTGAGATATCCTTGGCACTTACACTTGGAGTTTCTCAAAAGAAGTTTAAATAGATTGTTGGGTAAGTCCAATATAGCTAACCAAGTAGTAGCAGGTCATAGACCCCAAACTTCTATACAATATGAGAAAGCTTGGAAACTTCTTCAACAATTTATCAAGTTAACGACTCCAGACACATTGTCAGAAACAGTAGTGTTAGAAATCTTAGAATTTCTGTTCAGAGTTAAAGGCCTTCAAGGATCGACAATTGCATCTTTTAAATGAGCGTTGGTTGACCCTCAGGCTTGGGGTTTTAATATTACTTTGAACCCAAGAATTTATCAAATGCTCAGATCGTCCTTTTTCATTCAGACCCCCCCCCCCCCCCCCCCCCCCTCGGCCTATATCCCACCTTGGTCTCCAGAAAAAGTTAATTAATTTCTTATGGGGCCTAATTACAATATAAATCTGAACCGGGACAGATTGCTCCAGAAGGCAGCCTTCCTTCTAGCAATAGCAACAGGTATGAGAATCAGTGAACTGATTTCAATTTCCAATAATCCATCATTATTGGTATTTTCTGAGGAAGATGTCACCCTTTTTCCTTCGGAGATCCTAAGAAAAAATGAAAGGGAGGATTTTCAAGCTCAACCTATTAGGATAAAATGGCTAATGGATGAGACAAGGGTTCCTCATATATTGTGACCAGTTAAGAATCTTCAGGAATGGTTAACCAGATTCCCTAATTGAGGCCCCTATGTATTCTCATCACAGGATGGTAAAAAATTGTCTCCTAGTCAAATGACAAAATATTTATCTCAGTTAGTGAATAAAGCAGACCCTGGCAAGAAATTTTTGGCACATGACACCAGGAAATATGCAGGGTCTGTGGCCTTTCTGCGGCAGATGAGCCTCAGTCAGATCAAAGAAGTGGGCTTTTGGAGATCTTCAAAAACTTTTAAAGACAGCTATCTTCATCTATCTCTGAAAGATGCTTCACATGTGGTGGTGCTGGGGTCCCCTCCCCCACCTAGTCAATCTCCACAACCAGGACCTTCTTCCTCAACAGAATAAAGTGAGTATCCTCATTGAGATATGTAAATTAACATTTTACCTTCCGGTAAATGTTCCTGATATTGGAAAATATTCCAAACGGTTTATAATCATAATCTGGACCTAACCTAGCGGAGCCTTGTATGCAATGTCACCTCCCTCTCCACCTCTTGCTCGGGTATTCAAGCTAAGCGTCGCATTCTGGATTGAACAAAAAGCAGTTTTTTTCTAAAAACCAGTTTTTGTGATATAGTCCAGAATGCGACGCCGATAACCCACCCATCTCCACCCCTCGAGAGTTGACTTTTGTTTACTGCTCGCTCCAAGGCAAGAGATGACGGTGGCAGTGCGTGTGATGGAGGGTGAGGTGAGTGGTTTTGAGAATTGCAATTAAATGCCGGGTAGCGACGAGTCCTCCTAATGCTACGTATTAAGTAATTATTAGAGGTTTTAATTGCCTGTATGTTGGCCTGGCGAATTATTGCTAGGCATTAACATACCTAGGTATAAGCTAGGCATCGCATTCTGGACTATATCACAAAAACTGTTTTTTCGAATTTTTTTTTTTTCACCAAATATCTAAAGTAGTACTGACACTGGCTCTTCAATCACTCTGTGTAGATAATCACCAGCAACACAATCGTGTCACTATGGTTTGTAAGCAAAAAATTAGGACAGAAACACTGCACTGTAGAGGCAGTTGAAGATACTACAGGTTGACAACTCTTTATCAGAAATTCCGAAAACCGAAAAGCTCTGAAAACCGAAAGTTTTTTGGGGGGCAATTTTTTTTTTTTTTTTTTTTATATAACAGGGTTTAGCCCACCCGGACATAGATCACTGACCCACATCAGGGCACGGGGGGCGAAAATGTAATAGAAATAATAATTATAATAATTATTCATAGTAAATAAAAACTTTAATAAAAATACACCAAAATAAAATAATAATAATAGATTTAATAATAATAACAATAATACTGTAATAATAAAATAATAATAATAATAATAAAGAAATACAAGAATGAAAAAAAGATCAAAAGTGAGAAACACGACCTAGACCTATGAATTATTATTATTATTACAGTAGTACCCCGATTTACGCGGTCAATTGAACCCACAGGGTACCGCGGAAAGTGAAATCCGCGTAAATGGAACAACAGAACATATGGGATGAATTCCAATAGAGAATGGCCCGACCCCCAAACTCCACTTTTTGACGACACACAGCTATGTTGTAGTAAAAATTTTATCTTAACTTTATGATGGTATGCACACACACAAGTAAAATAGAAGAGGTTAGGTTAGGAAAAATAAAGGTTAAGTTAGGAAAAATAAAGGATAGGTTAGGAAAACTAAAAGTTAGGTGTAACACTTACGTTAGTAGAAGAAATGGGTCGGCATACGGAGGATGGAGGCTGGTTCCGAGGCAGAGGGCAGATTACTGGCCCTCAGGTGAATCATCATTACTAGGTGCATCACCATCACTATCAGTTACAGTTGTCAGGGCTTCCCTGACAAATCCCTCAAAGTCACCTTCACTGTCACTATCACTGGCTCTGGCTGGCTGTGGTGGGTTGCGGCAGAGGGGGGTAGGGATGCATGGCCAATCACAGTCCCCTACGTCATATGACGTCAGTGATAACGCAACAGAGACATGCACTGCGCAACCTTACCGTGCGGCTTGCCCAGGCGGAGCCGGGAGCAGGCGGGTGGGGCGAATCTAAAAATAGCATCGAGCCGGACACTGTGCGTATATGGGTAGATGAACCGCTGAACATGAAAGTTCGGTTCTGGCGAGGCACCACGTATATGAGAAATCGCGTAAAGTGAAACCGCGTAAAGCGGGGTAATACTGTATTATTATTATACTTTTTTATTATATTTTCGCCCCCCAGGCTCTAATGTGGGTCAGTGATCTATGTCCGGGTGGGCTAATACACATTAAAAAAAAAAAAAAAAAAAAAACCCTAACCATTCTGAAAACCGAAAAATTACGAAATCCGAAATGCCTCTGGCCCCAAGGATTTCGGATAAGGGATTGTCAACCTATATTCAGTAATCAATGTAGTGTACAGTATTACATCACAATACTCATATAAATGAAAGACTGATCATGAAATCTCATTTATAACCCAGGTCTGTAATTATGGTAAGTAGGTCACATGGTACAGCAGAGTAGTAAGCCCATGTGCTGGTAACCCAGGCACTGTATTGTACACTCTCACACATTACTGGGTAAGACTAATTCATAAATGAGGTAAACTATTCCTTCAGAACCAAGTCCCTTAGGGAACTCGAGAAGTTAGTCACCTTTTAAGATTGATGGCAATGAGACAAGATGTCACATTGGTATGTGCACACTCCCCATCAGCAATACATTAAAGAACTTAATTCCAGGCTCAAACTTTCAGTTCCAACCGCCTTCATTAACATTCCCTCGTACAGCACAGTTCATCATTTGCTGACGTTACTAAAACAGATTCAAGACGAAGTGATAACAGCACAGCAGCAACATCAGAACAGAGGACAGATAATCTCGATATAAAGATATACAGTAGTTCATATGCTGACAGATGTTATATTTTAGTGAATTTTTTTCTACATCTTTTAATGACTAAGATACTAATTGTAGCAGTGGTTATTTGAATTTATGATTGAGGGGTACTCGGTAAACAGTGCTTTGTTTGTCCTCCGCACTGCTACCACATGGTTGCCCAGAAGCTCCACCCACAACTGTGTGACATCAATGACAAACTGTGCTAACCTGATCTAACATCCTCCAGTATGGGGATTCTCCAACAATTATATTCCAACAAAATTAACACCAGAATAATAACAAAGGAGTGAAGGTAAAGTTACCATAAACAGAACTGCACAGTAGTACAGTATAACTTTACATCTAATGCTTGTTATCTTTTTCCAGGTGAACTTTTATTTAACAAACTAGTGTTACAAAATATACTGTATTAAAATTCAGCTGTGGAATCAAGAGCAATACTGTACTGGGCTTCAAAATAGCCCTTGATAAAATTATCAAGAACAATGGAGGGATCCTACTCAGGTCACTGGCCTCCTCCTCTCAGCATGGCCACCTCTAGTGGGTGACCATTAGGTAAATACTCAATGGGTTGGAAAAGCTACAGGTATTAGCTTGTTCATTACAGTAGTTGTTAGTACAGTAGTATATGCCTGTGTTTATATTGATGTATGTACTGGAAGCAGTTTTTTGAGAATCTACAAAACAATTCTTTGCATCACTTGTTGCAATTAAGCCTAAGAGCATAAGAACATAAGAATGAAGGAAACTGTAGTGGGCCTATTGGCCCATACTGGGCAGTCCCATTTACACCCAACCCCTATTGCTCATATATCCATCCAACCTATGTTGGAAGCTATCCAGAGTATTCGAGTTAATGATGATACTGTATTTGGTAACTTGTTCCACTTGTCCACTACTCTATTTCCAAACTAATGTTTACCTATTTCGCGCCTAAATGTAAATTTGTCTAATTTAAAACCATTGTTATGAGTTCGCTCCTGGTTGGATAGTTTGAGTACCATTGTAATGTCCCCTTTGTTCGGCCCTGACTTCCATTAATACACCTCTATCATATCACCCTTCACTCTACGTCTCTCGAGGGAGTGCAAATTAAGATGTTTTAACCTGTCTCTGTACTCGAGGTTCCTAATGCCCGGGATTAGTCTTGTCATTCTCCTCTGAATTCTTTCCAAGGATTCTATATCCATTTTGTAATACGGTGACCAGAATTGAACTGCGTAATCCAAGTGAGGTCTCACAAGCGCAAAATATAGTTTTAGGATGATCTAACCAGTCTTGTAGCTAACATTCCTTTGTATGAACCCAAGTACTTTATTAACCTTGTTTCGAGCAAACTTTCTCGCAGTCAAATTTCTCAATAACATCGTTGTTCATCTGGTATCTGGTTTCCCTGTTTACATCTATACTGAGGACTTTACATTTGTCCACATTGAATTTAATTACACGGTCTATTTTAGTGTAATCGCGAATTGGCTCTAACAAGATTGATGAATAGAGGAACAATATTTGTAAAACGCGAACGCGTTTGCTCTAACGGAATTCCACTCAAACGGTTGTTGTGGCTTGGCGCGGGGTTATGCAGTGTTTACAGTTCACGTTCGACATCACATGTTCAATTGAGTTATGTGTTTTGTTTGTGAACAATTGCAGAAATAATGTATTTAATATTTATGTACTGTATACAGTATACCTGTATAGTACAGAATATGTAAATTGTAAAATTATAAATAAAAGAGAAAATCAAATTACATAGCATTTTCCACCCGCGCTCTCTTTACATCACACCCAGTGTTTACAGTTCACGTTCGACATCACATATTCAATTGATTTATGTGTTTTGTTTGTGAAGAATTTCAGAAATAATTTATGTAATATTTATGTATACAGTATACCTGTACAGTATATGTAAATTGTAAAATTTTAAATATGAGAGAAAAACAAAATACATAGCGTTTAAAGTGTACTGTACAGTTCTGTCGCTTAGCGCGGGGTTATGCAATGTTTACAGTTCACGTTCGACATCACATGTTCAATTGATTTATGTGTTTTGTTTGTGAACAATTGCAGAAATAATTTATGTAATACTGTATTTATGTATACAGTATACCTGTACAGTAGATGCAAATTGTAAAATTTTAAATAAGAGAGAAATACAAAATACGTAGTGTTTCAGACCCGCGCGCTCTGTTTACACCAAACGATCAGTTTGAAACACGTGTGAAGTTTTTAGCGTCCTCAGTGATTTCTGATTACTGTTTCTCCAATTTTGTGACTATGGGAAAGAAGAATATCTCCGGGAAGCGTTCTGGTGATCGCATTTCCGGTGGTGATCGTAAAAGAAAGGCTATAACACTTGAAGAAAAGCTTGATGTTGTCAATTGTTTTGAAAATAAGGAAAGAACATGTGATATTGTGCGTGCAACGGGAATAAAGGAATCTACTTTACGCGCATTAGAGAAAATGCAGCAAAGATTAAAGCAAGCTGTATTGCTGGAAAAACCTTGAGTGCTAGCAAAAGTGTGAGATCACTGCCACAGGAACTTGAGGAGATGGAATGGCTTCTAAGTGTTTGGATAGAAGATCAACAAAAAAGCGATCTGGAACCAGCTTCCTCACCATTAAAGAGAAAGCCTTACCAATATATGAGGACCTAAAGAAAAACTGCACCTGATGATGATGATGATGACAACTGTCAAATCCTGTCTGCATGACACCTCAACATCAACCTTCTCCCCCATCAAGTTATATTCATATTTTTTCAAGGTAAAGTATAACATTTACTGTATGATTTCATTATTAGATATGAATGTAACATTTATTTAGACTGCTATCCTTTGTGTTAGGCTAACTACGAAAATTTTTTCGATTTCAAGTAGTAATCTGCACCTAACCCTATTTTCTCCATAAGCCCTGTTATTTCTATTACGCGAATTTCTATAACACGATGTTTTACAAGAACACAACTATCGCGTTATAGCAGAACTGACTGTACAGTATATTATTACCCCAGGTGGGTTCGGTTATATGTTGGCTTAGGTAACAGTCCTGAACTGTTTCAAGAAAATCCTCTGATTCTAAGTTACCTGTAAGGTCAATCCAATCTATTTGGCTAAAGTTAAAGTTGCCTACTGTATAGACTTTGCTATGCCTGGATGCACTGCACATTTCATCCCAAACAAGTCACTCATTCTATCAAGATTACTCCTGTGATTAATTTTTCCCTAACATCAATTAATTCTATCCAAATTGTTTCTGTATTCCGCTCAGTTTTTATTTCCTTATTTATTTCACTTCAGATTATCCCTGACATAGATTGCTACTCCGCCTCCTGTCCTAATCTGCCTATCAGTATGGAATAATTTGTAACCTGCAATTTGGTATTCGACAGGTAACTCACATGAGTCTAGGTTTATCCATGTTTCGGTGAATGCTATTACAGTCATGCGCCGGTTAACATCCTAGATACGTTCTTGGAAACGTGACGAGAACCGAAATGGACGTTGTCCGATCATCACAAACTTTTATTTATACTTACGTGTATGTGGAATACTATATATGTACATATATACTTTTACTCTTAAATCACTACTATAATGTGATTCAGGTGATTAATTTTTATCTCTTGTGCAAAATACATGACGTTATATTAAAATTATTCACTGTTTTACAAGGATTCCAGCAACGCCGAGCAGATGAGGGAGAGAGAGGGTGGGAGCGAGCGAGGGGGCGTGGGGGGAGGGGAGGTAGTACGTTTGACAGTTGGCACAGGCCCAGGTCTAACGCGTGTATATTTATCAGTTCTTAGGTGTCTAAGCTTCTCTCTTATAAAAAGCCAGTGAAATGACCTGGGTGAATATAATTAACATACCTGGGATTCTTGTAACATACTGATTAATTTGAATATAAACATGCTTTAATTTGCACTAGACAAAACAATTTTAGTACCGTAATCAAATTAGTACATGTGCACTCCAGCTTTGCACTAAGGTCATTTATTTATTTTACGTTTCTTTTAGCATGGTGTGTGCATGTAAATGGATGAAAATAAATGAAGAAATTTATGTAAATCTACCCAAAATTACAGTTGAAAAACTTTTTATAAAATGTACTACAGTATTGTACACTAATGTACTACATTTTTTATATCTTCAGCAAAATATATGACGCTTATATTCAAATTAATCTCTGTCTTGCAAGGATTTCAGCAATGCAAATTATATTATCCTAACTTTAGTCTGAGATATTATATAAAATAAACATAAAGAAATCACCAATCTTTTATCTTGGAACACGAGAATGGTAGGAAGACGGGGGGGGGGGGGGGGGGGGAGGTGAGGTGACAGAATGTCTGGGGTTTGTTTGTTTATTTATTTGAGATAAGATTTGACAGTTGGCGCTGAAGGCCTGCCTGCGTGTTTATTTATCATTACTTAAGAGTGACTAAGCTCAGGGGCGACTCCAGGTCATATGCATCACTCGGGCTCATCACAGATTTCGCATAAGATACATGTATAAATGAAGCTAAGAGACGTAATACACACCACAAATTTATATAGGCACTGATAATTTTACAATAAGACAAAAAAAGCCGGTTTTTTCTAAAAACCAGTTTTTGTGATATGGTCAGGAACGCGACGTCAGCCAATGTTACCTATAGGTATGCTAAATCCTAGCCAATTCGCCAGGCTACATACAGGCAATTAAAACATCTAATAATTACTTGATAAGTAATATTAGGAGGACACGTCGCTACCTGGCATTTAATTGCAATTTGAAATTACCGCCTCTAGCCTCATGCAATAAGACAAAAAAATATAGTTTTGATGCAAAAATTACTCACTTTATTTAAACATGAAGTCCAGTCGTCTTGTTTTGATGGCGAACTCGTGTAAAATCCTGTCGTGCAGCTCCTTCTTGTTGTCCAAGTCGTTCAAGAGGCTTTTCTCGATGGAAATGCGAGCCAGTGAAGATAGCCGTTCTTCGGCCATTGCGCTTCTCAGATATGAGCGGATTCTATCTAACGTTGAGAAACTTCTCTCAATAGCGACTGATGTTACGGGGATGGTTAGCAGCAGCTGAAATAGTTTAATGGATTCCGGCATAGCGGAAGTCAACTCCAATTTATAGAGTAATTCTAAAATGGAGTTGATTGACTTGCACTTTTTGAAGTCACTGTCAATATACATATATTTTAGCTCGTTCACTAAGCTCTTGCAGTCAAAAATACAGGGGTATTTGTTTTGTAGAGAGTCCATATGTTGCATGGGAAATGAGTTAGTAAGCTCTTCAAACTTATTAACGTCTAGTAATTCAAAAAATGCATACTCCTGAATGCCAGCAAATCGCTCTCGCAAGGACATTAGAATGTTATCAATTATTTCAAAATACGTCGTTTTGTAATTAACTTGTGCACCCCTGACTCTTTTTCTGGGAGGAGGCTCGGACTCATCTGCCTGTTCAATGACAGCAGCTGTATCTTGCAGGATGTTTTCATAATGTTTGTCGTTACGATAACCTTCAACACAATGAATGAAGTCATTTATTTTATTCTGACCCCGCTTTATGTCAAGTTGCTTACACTGTAGGACATCAAACAGTTTTCAATGCAGGAGTCGGCCTGCCTGTACGAAGAATTTCTCGTTTTTCAGCAATATTTCTTGCACCAAATGGCTTATTTTTTATATCTAGCACTATGTCTTTCTCCATTTCTATGTTATGGGTAGAAATAAAAATAAAACAACTTATCTTTACACACAAAGAACAGAAGCACAGCAAACAATCAAAGAACAACAGTGTACCCTTTTGCAAACGTCAGCGAACTGACATGCCGTGGCCGGTAAGAGAAGCGTGCGAAGAGGTGCCAGTTAATCTTTTACTCCTACCAGGCTATTTCCAGTTAGCCCTAGTTACTGGACATTTTTTCGTTCCTCTAAGAATATTGTAGAACGGAAACATTTCATAGATTGGAATTTAAATCCTAAGCTCTATAGAAAGCTATTGTTAAAAAAAAGCTTGGATTTGAATTACTTCTAATTTTCACGATTAGGGACAACAGCTGGGGCTTTAACTTATAAGCCTGAGTCAGGCATGAGTGAATGATGTCAAGAGACTATCTGCCACGAACGATATTTTTTGACACTGGTGAGCTATAGGACGACCGCCAGACACTGAACGGTGATATATGAACTGCGATCAGGCTCCCTGTAATCAGCCAGTGTTGGCAGATTACATAGAAAGCAGATACTCGTTCATTTGACCAAATCTAGGACTCGGGCTAAGCCCGAGGAGCCCGAGTGCCGGAGTCGCCACTGACTAAGCTCTTCTCATAATTTTCCACCCAAACGACCTGGGTGAATATTACTTACATTGGAGGGATTTTTGTAAGATAGTAATTTATTTGAATGCTTTTTTTTTCAATTTAAATTTTAATTGTTTATTCCTTGATAGAGGAAGTGGGATCCTAGTGCTGTCACTTGCTACCCCTGTACCATAACACCAGAAGCACCAGTGTCACAAGTATATACAGTACAGTAGAGTCATCCCTTGGTTATCACACCTAACTGGGACCCGCCGATAACGAAAGTACAGAACCTATGGGATTTATTCTAATTGGTTCAGGCACCCAAGACCCAACCCCAAGTTTCCCATTTTATGACCATTTAGACCCACTAAATATATATATAATGTTATGGCAAATATCATAAACACACATAGGCATGGCTAGGTTTATTACAAAGTGATGAAAAGGGTACGCTTAATACTGTAGTCCACAAAACATGTAGCTATGCTTTTTTTATTTGGTCCCCCGTCATACGAGTCAGTCTTCTCTCACATCAGGACGCCTGAGTCCTCCGTTTTCTCTCTTAATCTTAGAGTGCACCAGAAACTTTACTATTTTTAGTAATGCCACAGAATTTGAAATTGCAACTGGGGCGGCAAATGTTGAGGCAACTACATATGTCTGATTACAGCAAAATTGTTATTGTCAATTTGTAGGTGAAAGATTTTATCCTCAATAGATGTAGGTTAACATTTCCCCTGTAGGCAAATGCTTAAAAAAAGCCTAAGTAAGGAAGCATATTCCTTTAACACATAATATCTGACCAGTATGGGGAGGATCATCACGTCTCCGTCAGGGGGTTGTAGAGTGGTGGTCCAGCAGGTGTCACGTTTTTTTTTCGAGGGGGGGGGGGGGGCACGGACGTATATGCGATCGGACGTTGTTCGGTCGGACGTTAACCGGCGCATGACTATATATCGATTTTTTCGGTACATACCCTGATTTCATCCATTTTGTTTTTCATACTTCTACTGTTTGTGTAGTAGACATTTAAGTTACCGTATATGGCGGCGTATAAGTCGACCTTTGAAGCCAAATTTTTTGTGTCCAAAGCTAGGGGGTCGACTTATACGATGGGTATAAAATGATGACCTCTAAAATCATGACCGTAAGTGAGAGTATTTTGTATTACAACCTTCATATTTACCTTTAATATAATTGCTCTATTACTATTATGGGTGAAATGAAGTTTTTCTCAGTAGTTTTATTTAAACACCTTTTGTTATTGATGTTTTAAGAGTGTGTGTGTGATCAAGTGTGTGAAACCATGCAGTAGGTAAAACAAAGTCAATGTAATCTGATAAAATTGCACTGTATTGACATACAATATAAAAATATCTTAGAAAAAAAACAATGCTATTTTATTTACAAGTGAAACTCTAAACATACCCTATCTAAAAACCTTCAAAGTCAAGTTCATGGCTAGCAGACAAATGTAGGTCGTCATAAGGGTCCGACTCCGAATCACTGGCTTTGTCTTTGTCTTCGTTGTTGTTGTCCTCTCCGTCTGAACTTCTCCACAACATATCGTCGTCTTCATCATCCATCGTGTTAGAGATACCACATTTCTTGAAGGACTTTGTGATAACTTCTACTAGAATGGCATCCCAAGATTTGGCAACAAGTTCGCACAGTGAATCAAGTGGTGGCGCCCGCCTTTTGTGTACATCTTGTTTCCCTCTACCATCTACTTGTTCCACTCTGCACGAACATTTTCTTTAAATGTCTTGTTAATGCTGACATCTAAAGGTTGCAGAATACAACTGAGACAGGATTTACGCGGTTTTCGTTTACGCTTTTTATCATTTACGCGGTAATTTGCCAGAAGCGGGATGCTTCATTTACGAGGTAAATGTGGTCATTTACGCGGTAAATGTGGTCATTTACGGGGAGAGCGGCTGGTGGTCCTATCGCGCCGCGCCATTTTTGGATTCAAACCTCCCGCCATGTTGGGTAAGCGGCGCGAGTAAGTTGCGCAGTGTATGTCTCTGTTGCGTTATCGGTGACGTCATATAATGTATCGGAGTGTGATTGGGCCACGCATCCTTACCTCCCACGCCCGCTAGCTGTGATTGGTTTAATGTAATATGACGTGCCCTGCCGCGGGAGGGATGAAGCCGCTGACCTAACCGCATCAGTTACTCTCCTCCCAGTCACCCAGTGTATACTGTGTTCTATTGTTCAGATAATCTCGCTAATCTCGTAAGAATGGCTTCCAATGGACCTCCACCACCACAGAAAAACTTGCATTACCTGGACCCAGCCGCCCTAAACCAAAGAAGATACGACGTGCCCTAAGTTACGACGTTAAGTACAAGATCGTACAAGAGTTAGAAAAAGGAACAAGACAGGTTGATCTCGCGAGCCAGCATGGTGTTAACGAATCTACGATCCGGACGGTCAAGAAGGATACAGCCAAGATAAAAGAACACATGAACATCACAAAGTCTGCAGGTGCTTCACTGTTGTAGTACTGCCAGAACCAGGTGCTTCTCAAGACGGATAATTTACTTGTGAGCTACTTGATTCGTCAGGCACGACAGAACATGGCGGTGGACATGCGGTCGGTTCAAGAGCACGCATGTGAACTGTACGTAGCAGTGGCACGTAAGATGGGAATTGCAGAGTCAAAACCCTTCACTGCGTCCTCTGGGTGGCTGAAAGGGTTTAAAAAGAGGAACAAGATCACCAACATTAACATTGCTGGTGAAGGAGCGAGTGCTGACCGTGTTGCGGCTAGTGATTTTCCTCCGTTCTTACGTGACGTTATGGAGGAAGGACAGTACACCGACAACCAGGTGTTCAACATGCATGAATCCGGTCTGTTTTGGAAAAAATTACCTTCCAAGATCTTCGTTGTCAAGTCTGCCAGCAAGTGTCGGGGCCGGAAGTTGCAGAAGGAGCACATCACCGTTTTGTTTACCACCAATGCCTCCGGTACCTGTAAACTCAAGTTATCGGTGATCCACACAACCCGCAAGCCTACAAGAACATGGACATGACCAAGCTAAATGTCCACTGGCTAACCGCACGTAAGGCGTGGATGTTCTCTGCTCTGTCCCTCTCCTGGTTTGACGACTGTTTCGTTCCCGACGTCAAGAAATTCTGTGAGCAACAGAATGTTTCATTCAAGATTTTGTTGCTCCTTGACAACGCATCAGGACACTCGCCCCTACTGTTGGATCATCACCCCAATGTAAAAGTGGTCTTCCTTCCTCCCAACACTACGTCGTTAATCCAGCCCAATGATCAAGAATTAATTTGTAATGTGAAGGCTGCATTCTCTACAAAGAAATTTAAGCTCCTAAACAACTGTACCAACACCAAGGATGAGTTGCATAACCTGGGTGACACCGATAGCGAGAGCGACGAGGAACAAGAGTTGGCGGATCAAGAAGTTCGTGTCAAACAGTTTTGGAAGAAATTTAACGTCAAGAAAGCTGTGGACTTCTTGGTGGAGGCATGGGATCAGCTGTCTGTAGCAACGATTCATCACGCATGGCGGCATGTGTTGCAAGGTATCCCAGGTGGGAGGCAGAGTCAACCTGTGACTGGTGAGGTTCAGTCTGTTGCAGTGGCAGTGGACCTTGCCAGAGGTGATAAGGGATCCTTAGGCGACTGCCGACGAGATGTTAGAAGACGATCACGTCAGTGAAGAGACAGGCGGTGCATCATCCCAAGAAGAACACAAGTTAACGCATGGTAATGTTAAGGGTACCATCAAGTGTGCAGAAAAACTGAAGCTCATCCTTTCCAACGACCCTGACGATAACCGCTATGAAGTCTTCAATAACCAGCTGTTGCGCACTATGGAGCCGTACATCAAGGTGTATCACAACAACATCAACACTAGCCTCAGCGTAACATCACAGACTTCTTCGCCCGCAACCCACCACAGCCAGCCCAAGCCAGTGATAGAGACAGAGACAGAGACAGTGATGGTGACTTTGAGGGATTTGTCAGGGAGGCGCTGACAACTATGGTGGATAGTGATGGTGATTCACCAGAGGGCCAGTAATCTGCCCTCTGCCTCGGAACCAGCCGCCATTCTCGTACGCCGACCCATCTCTTCTACTAACGTAAGTGTTAAACCTAACCTAACCTTGATTTTTTCTAACCTAACCTTACGTAAGTGTTAAACCTTGATTTTTTCTAACCTAACTTAACCTGACGTAAGTGTTAAACCTTGATCTTTCTTTTACCTGGTACAGTATATTATTCTCATATTGATATTTCTCTTCTATATTATGTGTGTGTGTGCATACCATCATAAAATTAAGATGTTTTTACTACAATGGACGTATTGTCTTGGAAAAAGTGGAGTGTGGGAGTCGGCCCAGTCTCTATTTCAATTAATCCCATATGTTCTGTTATTTCATTTACGCGTTTCTCGTTTTACGCGGTACAACGCGGGTTCAATTGACCGCGTTAATGAAGACCCAACTGTAGATGTTAAACTTCCTGGTATAACAGCTTGTTTGGTGTTGAGGTGGTTTAGGCACTTCTTGATATCCTTGGTCAAGTGTTGGTCATGAACAAAAACACTTGGAGGGAATATTAATCTAGGCATGGTTTTCCATTTGAATACAGGTAGTCCCCGACATATGACTGCCTCAGCTTACGTCCATTGGTACTTACGACCTGCTCTGACCTTACGCCCGTCGGGACATACGACTGCTGCAGTTGTGACCAAAATTATTTTCAAATGACGCGCGCATTTTCTATACCGAAACGTTTCGGTCCGGGCGAGAGCGTGGCACCCGCGTGGGTACAGCTTCCACTCAGTGGAGCGCTTAGTTGGTGTTTGGTTATTGTATCCTATACTGATCGCGCTGTGAACTTTCGTTATTATCATGTTTAATTGACTTTATAATGACTGGAAAGCGTAAAAGTGAGAGTGCTGGTGGTGCTCCAAAGAAAAGGAGACAGGCAATTACTTTTGAGATGAAAATGAAGATAATAACACAGCATGAGAATGGAAAAACAGTAGCAACAATCTCACGTGGCCTAGGTTTCTCACACTCGACTATATCCACTATTCTGAAGGACAAGGAACGTATTCGTGAAGTAGTGAAAGGAACAACACCTATAAAGGGAACTATAATTTCGAAGAAAAGACAAGGTCCTATTCACAATATGGAAAAATTATTGGTGATATGGATAGAAGACCAGATACAGAAGCGTGTACCCTTAAGCCTTCTAACCATACAGGCTAAAACAAGAAGCCTGTTCCAAAGCCTGAAGGAGCAGGCAGGAGATGAATGTGATTAAACTTTTACAGGAAGTCATGGGTAGTTTGATAGATATAAAAAACGCTGCAGTTTTAGAGGATTTAATGAAACTGAAGTTATTTCGGATATTAGTAGCAAGATAGTGGAGTTAGGTAAACAGCTTCAGTTAGAAATTGATAATGAAGATGTTGAACAGTTGGTTGAAAGTGTAGCAGAAGAGCTCAGTAACGAGGATCTAATTGAACTAGATGCACAGAAAATTGCAGAGGAAGAAGAGAGACAAAATGTAGAAGAAGAACCTGCACCCCCGAAAAAGTTTTCAGAGAAACAAATGACAGAGGCATTTGCTACAATTAATAAAGGAATGCAAATGTTTGATGGCATGGATCAAAATTATGAGCGTTATGCCAAAGTTGACAGGATGATCCAAGATGCACTTGCTACAGAGAAATTTATAATGAAAAGAAAAAGCAAACTGTGCAATCTAAATTGGACATCTATTTCAAGAAGTCCCCCAGTGCTGTCTCCTCACGCCCCAGCAGTGCTGCCTCTTCACTCCCTCAAGATGATCCAATACCTTCAACCAGCAAGTTTCCACAGTCTATAAACCTGTCTGAAGAAAGCGACATTGATGACCCACCCAGCCCTGTCTCCTCCTCTGCTTCTTCCAATTAATGTAGTCTCCATGTATAATTAGAAAATTATGGGGGCCCCGTGTGCATTCAGCTGACTACGTGTACATTAAAGGTAAGTGGTCAGTCACACTGTATCCATTCCTCATTATTTATTGCTTTTACTGTACTGTATTTCATTGCAGATTTTTTATTTTATTTATTTAGTTATTTATTTTTATTTTATTTATTTATTTATTTATTTATTTTTATTTTTATCTATGT
>CAUDMG010002806.1:0-11339 GCA_958450375.1 Homarus gammarus | reverse complement strand
CCTTTGTGCAGATTGTCTCTCGACCCGAGAGGAGCGCCAGATTGCGCAATCGTCAGCAAACAAGGAGAATTTGAGGTCACTTAAGCTGGGTGCTGGTGATAGGAAATCATTAATCATTATGAGAAATAATATTAGGCCCAAAACGCTGCCTTGTGGAACTCCGTTTTCTAGGACAAATGTGTCTGACTTTACGTTACCTTTTAATTTGACGGAAAAAGTTCTGTCTTGCAAAAAATTTATAATGAAAATTGGCAAATTACCTCTCAGACCCAAGGCCTGGAGCTTCATCATGAGGCCAGTCCGCCATGTCATGTCGAAAGCTTTTTCTATGTCTAGGAATACTGCAATTAGTGTTTCTTTACTGCAAAGAGCTTTTGAGATGTCAGTTTCTAGACTTATTAAACGATCTAGTGTGCTTCTACCTTGGCGGAAACCACACTGTCGATCACTCAATAAGTTGTTACTTTCCAAAAAATACATTAGCCTACGTTTTATCATACGTTTCATGACCTTACACAGACAGTTTGTGAGCGAAATCGGACGGAATGAGTTGGTGTTAGTAGGGCATTTGTCCCTCTTTGGGATCGGTACGACATGGGCAAAGTGCCATGAGTTTGGAAACGTTCTGGATGTCCAGATCTCATTGAACACTTCTAGCAATTTGTCCAGGTTTCCCTGGTCAAGGTGCTTAATCATCTCGTATCGTATACCGTCAGGTCCAGGAGTAGAGCCCTTGCCCTTATTTAAAGCAAAGGAAAGTTCCTCTGGGGAAAATGCTCGGTTGTAGTCTTGTTCGTCCCCGTTCTCGAAGTCGTGATGCACGAGCTCGGCACGATCACGGAACACGCCGAAGCGTGGATCATGATTGGTGGAGCTACTGGCATCTGCGAACTTCTGGCCTAGGGCGTTGGCAATGGCCTGGGGTTCGTCGAGAAGCCGCCCTCCACTACACACCTGTGGGATAAAAGTCCTCTCTCTGTTTGATCTGACCCGATTTATAGCCGACCATACCTCAGAGGAAGGGGTATCCTTATTAATAGCGGAGACGAATGCCCGCCAAGACTCTCTCTTGCACTCCCTGATAACCTTCCTAGCCTTAGCTCTAGCTTTTTTATATTCAATGAGCTTTCAATAGATGGAGCTCTGTTGGATAAACGGCATCGCCTATTTCGCTCACAAACCACTCGTCGGCAGTCTGGTGTCCACCATGGAACTCCAGGCCTGTGGGTAGTTGCAGAAGTCTTAGGAATTGTTAAATCTGCTGCGTGTATTATGGCTTGTTCTATGTGTGACATTTTGGTGTTGATATCTTCTCCAATGGTGTCTAAACGAACGGCTCTTGAGTAGGCCCCCCAGTCTGCTTTTCTAAGGTTGTAGCGCACCTTGGGAGTAGCCGTTGGGGCGCCACACTCATAAGAAATGCAGATCGGAAAATGGTCGCTTCCCAGGGAGTCGTCGTATGTAGAAAATTTACAGTCTAATAGCAAGGAAGCATCAACTATAGAGAGATCTATAGCTGTCGCTGAGCCAATTCGTTCGTCCACTCGAGTCGCACTACCGTCATTCAGAAGAGACAAGTTGGAGTTGAGTATAGTTGCAGCCACCTGCTCTCCCCTCCCGTCATTCCGGACACTGCCCCACCGCAAATGGTGAGCATTGAGGTCTCCGAGGATCATTTTTTTTCCTGGTAGTTGGTTAAATAGCTCCTCAAGCTCACCCGCGGCAATGAGCCCGCCCGGAGGACAGTATAGTGAGCAGACGGCCACATAGTCAGACCGAAACTTGACTCTGCACGCCACAGCCTGCAGGTTCACGCTCAGGTTGACTCTTGTTGAGCGAATTCACTCCTAATATATAGGGCTACCCCCCTTAGGTTGTCTCCTCTGTAGGACGTGTAGTTGTCAAATACAAGTGGGTCGTCCTGACCCGCAAGTAGCGTCTCTTGTAGGCAAAAAAACGTCTGGCCGAAATAATGACTTTAGTAAATGAAATTGAGCATTTTTATTCCTAGCACCTCTGCAATTCCACTGGATGATATTGAATTTTAAGTTTGAGAGTTGATATGGTCAGCGTTTTGGGTTTTCTTTTTCTTTGTTCTTGAGCAGTCCCATGGCTCTATAAAGCCAGCTCTCTGCTCGGCAGGGGCTCCCAGCCCCCGGTGTGATTCAACAATGTGAAACAATGGTTGTGGTGAGGAGTCGCTTGTCAAGTTGTCGACAGATTGCGACCTTCTCCTTACCTGGAGGTAGACAAGGTCGACAGTCTGCTTAACTTTTGTGGTCTCGTTTAACTTGTTTTTAGTTTTAGTCTCGTTACTGGTCATAGTTGTCTTTGAGTTTTCGTTGTTGGCGTCTATGGTTGGATAGCCGGTGAGTGTAGAGTCAGTTTGTGCTGCAATTGACCTGGTCTCAGTCTGTGTTCCAGTGGTGCACATTTTGGGGGGTGAGGTGTTTTTGGATACAGCGGAAGCGAAGGACATTCCAGGTGTTGGTGTCTGCAAGGACATCTCCACCTGCTTCCTAGCCTCCCTGTAGTCCCAATTAGTCTCTTCTCTCACCTTGCTGATCTCATACTCCCTCAGGAAGGAAGGGCACTTCCTGTCTGAGGCAGCATGATGGCCCGAACAGTGGTAGCATTTTTCCTCAGTTTGTGTGCATTCATCTTCCCTGTGTCCGCTTTGAGCACATTTACAGCATATCTGGGTGTTATGGCAGGCCTTACCAGTGTGTCCAAACCTTTGGCAGTTGAAGCATCGCATGGGGAATGGAATATATGTTTTTATTTGGATTCTCTCATATCCTACCAATACATGGGTAGGCCTAACAAGTCCAGCAAAAGTCAGCACAGCTGTGGTTGATCGTTTTCTTTCTCCCTCTACGGTCCTCCTATCAAAGACGAAGGCATCGACGACTCCTTGATCTTGCATGTGGAGCGCGATTTCGTCATTACTCATTCCCTGGAATTAGTAACTGTTAACTACAGCCTTACAGGAATTGAGAAATGCTGGGATATACGGTTCCACTTTGGTTCAATGGAAGGTTTTCAGGTTCAAGGCGTCCCTCATTTGCTTTTCATCTTTAACAGTAACTTGAAGTTCGCCGTTTCTTGTCTTTCGGACTTTCTCCACGTCCCCTATTTGATCTTTAATGGCCTTCTGGATAATGAACCCATTAATTTTGTCAAACGAGGTGGACGTGTCAACAGTCCGAAAGTGGATTACTCTGGCCTTCTCTGGTGTTATTTCAATGGTTCGTCTTTGTTGAATGTTTTTGTCGGTGGCCGATTCATTGTCTTTGTCTGTCAGTGGTCTTGGCAGTCGTAGGTCATTTTGATTGATCTCCGCCTCTGCTTGTCCCTGCCTGAACGAGTAGAGGAGGGCTTGTTGTGGCCCCTCCCAGAGGGCATGGTTGGGGTGGCTGGGAACCACCCCTTAGGTACAGTTTTAATTTGTTTTTTTACATGTACTGTATATTAAATGGTGCACTAAGGTTATTGAAGGCCCTTAGTGCAGAAAAAAAAACTCTTTCCTAGGGGCGGCCCCCGGCACAGTGGTGTGTCTGCACTATCACGGACTTCACTGCTGGATCGGCCCAGGTTTTCCCCGACCCCCACTAGATACACACAATCCCACTCTGTGAGGTGTGCACCACTGGGGGGGGGGGGGGGCTCTAGCACGAATGCTGAAGTATTAAAAATCAGCAGGTGCCTCGTCCAGGGTAAGTAATGGGAAAATAATGTGAAGGGAGAAGGCCCTCCTACCACGTCAGGAAGGACAACAGTTAGCGCGTCCTCCGCAGTTGTGTGGGTCACTCACACTGTCTGTGGGGAAGGCTAACGTCGTCAGTCCTGTACGTTCGTGAGGTGTCAAAAATGTATATGGAAAATGAGCTGTGTCACACACACACACACACATATATATATATATATATATATATATATATATATATATATATATATATATATATATATATATATATATATATATATATATATATATATGCAAGTAAATCACTGTAGGTGCGCGTGATCTAGGTATATGCTGATAACCACCAGGAAAGAAGAAAACACGTGTTTTCTTCTTTCCTGGTGGTTATCAGCACATATATATATATATATATATATATATATATATATATATATATATATATATATATATATATATATATATATATATATGCAAGTAAATCACTGTAGGTGCGCGTGATCTAGGTATATGCTGATAACCACCAGGAAAGAAGAAAACACGAAGTTCCCAAGCGCTTTCGTGTAATTCACATCTTCAGGGGTGAGTACAGACTAGATAGAGTAATGCAGAACAAGATGAATATATACAGAGGAGGGTGAGACCAGGTCCACAATGGTCAGGTAATGACCCTACTAATCTTTAAATGGCACACAACGGTTGGTGGTTGGGTCAGATGGGACAGTGACCCGCCCTCTCACCTGATCACAAATCTTCTTAATTACAAAGTTGTCCAGCTTGTACAAGCCGTTACTCAAATTCATGTTGAATGCTTCGGTATGTTTAATAAGACTAGATTCTATGATGTTCCTACTATCAATTGAATTACATGGTAATATTGAGGAGGCATTATCCCAGTCAATGCAATGCTTGTTATCCCTCAAATGAACAAACAGAGCATTGGATTCCTGGCCTGTCCTGACACTGTATTTGTGTTGTTTAATTCTAGTTACAAGATCTTTACCTGTCTGGCCTAAGTAAAACATATTACATTCCTTGCAAGGAACTTTATAAATGCAACCAATTGTGTTGTTGGGGGAGTTCTTGATTAACATTTGTTTAACAGTGCATGAGTTTTTAAATGCCACATTGACGTTCCAAGATTTTAGCTGTGCCGGAATGTGTGAGAAATTTTTGTGAAATGGTAATATTAAGATATTCTTATGGTCATGGGTGGGCTTGGGATCAGTTCTATAAAAAGTTTTCTTAGTAATGTTTAAGCATTTGTCTATGAAAGATCTAGGGTATTTAAGGTTTGAGCCAATATTATATATATATTTGTATTCCTCATCGATGAATTCCGGACTGCAAATTCTCAAGGCACGTAAAAACATTGTTGTAAATACTGACTGTTTGACTTTATTATGGTGGGCAGAATAATAATGAATGTATGAACACACATTGGTTGGTTTTCTATAAATACTGAACTTGAAAGTGTTACCCATTCTGTGTATCAGACAGTCTAGGAATGGCAATTTACAGTCTTGCTCTAATTCCACAGTGAATTTGATCGAGGGGGCTAAGTTGTTAAGTTGTGGTAGGAAAACTTTTAGGTCCTCATTACATGGCCAGAGACATAATACATCATCAACATATCTAAACCAGACTGCTGAGGGTGGTAAAATATTACTTAATAGTTTCTTTTCAAAGAATTCCATATATAGGTTGCTTAATACAGGTGAGAGTGGATTACCCATTGCCATACCAAATTTTTGAGCATAATATTCCCCATTGAATTCGAATTTGCAATCCTTAATACATAGTTTGATGAGTTCGATGAAGTCATCTTTCGAGACGGGCAGTGAAATGTTATCCAGGGAATCTATGAGGAACTCTAGTAAATCATCAACTGGGACCTTTGTAAAAAGTGACGTTACATCAAAGCTGACCAGTTTAAAATCATGATTAATGTGCAAGTTATTGAGTTTATCAACCAGATCCATATTGTTCTTGATATTGGAGTTAGAAATGTTGCCAACTAGGGGGTTTAGTAAGGAAACTAACCATTTAGATAGTTTATAAGAGATTGACCCAACAGAGCTAATGATGGGTCTTGCTGGGTTATTGGGCTTGTGGGTCTTGATTAAACCGTACATGTAAGGCAGTGGAGGGGACGTTGAAGTAAGATGTTTAATGAGAGTAGCTTTGCCTCTCAATAGGGACTTAAGTTTTTTGTTGAACTGGGTGTTGACAGTGTTGAGAGGATTATTTATGAGTTTAGAATATGTTGTAGTGTCACATAAAAGGTCATTCATTTTTGAGATATAGTCATCTTTGTTTAAAATCACTACTGTGTTGGCTTTATCTGCTTTAGTGACATGTAGATCCTTATTTTTCTTAAGGGCTTGGAGTGCTTTGGTGAATCTTTCTGGACAGTTTGAAACACAAGGCTTGGACATAGATGCATACACAACACCTTTACACATGTTCACTTCTTCACTTGTCAAATTACTGAATTTCTCCAAATTGCAAAATGCTTTGGCTATGTCAACACTGTCGACTCCCTTGTTGGAACCATCAAAACTTAAACCATAGCCGAGGGCACACAAGGTATCATTGTCTAGTTGTTTAGAGGAGAGATTCACTACACAGTTGTTATTGGCATCCTTAGTCCAATCACTATTTCTAATAAGGAGTGCCAATTTGTGGTCTATCTTGGCTTGAAGATCAGAACGCTCACGTCTCAGGTTATCAAAACAGTAGTCCAACATGAACTTTTTCCAATAACTCGGTATGGTCATGATAAAAGCGCGCTTTTTTTGTCTTACAATACGGAAGGCTTCATCCACTTCAATTTTCTTTATTTCAAAATGTTTCTTAAGGATGATTTCTTGGAACTCATCAAAGGGGCGGTCAGACATCTTAAGGACACGTTGTGGGAGGATTGATCTTGGCATAACTTTTTCACTGAGGCATGTCTGGAGAAATTTCAAACGTATTTTCAATTTGTGGGCCTTGATCATCGAAGAGGAGTATTCAGTAACGAAAGGAGACAGTCCAGGACAGCTTGTAGAGAAGATGAAGAAGTGGCGCGTGGAATCCATTTATGCAAGTAAATCACTGTAGGTGCGCGTGATCTAGGTATATGCTGATAACCACCAGGAAAGAAGAAAACACGAAGTTCCCAAGCGCTTTCGTGTAATTCACATCTTCAGGGGTGAGTACAGACTAGATAGAGTAATGCAGAACAAGATGAATATATACAGAGGAGGGTGAGACCAGGTCCACAATGGTCAGGTAATGACCCTACTAATCTTTAAATGGCACACAACGGTTGGTGGTTGGGTCAGATGGGACAGTGACCCGCCCTCTCACCTGATCACAAATCTTCTTAATTACAAAGTTGTCCAGCTTGTACAAGCCGTTACTCAAATTCATGTTGAATGCTTCGGTATGTTTAATAAGACTAGATTCTATGATGTTCCTACTATCAATTGAATTACATGGTAATATTGAGGAGGCATTATCCCAGTCAATGCAATGCTTGTTATCCCTCAAATGAACAAACAGAGCATTGGATTCCTGGCCTGTCCTGACACTGTATTTGTGTTGTTTAATTCTAGTTACAAGATCTTTACCTGTCTGGCCTAAGTAAAACATATTACATTCCTTGCAAGGAACTTTATAAATGCAACCAATTGTGTTG
Organism: Homarus gammarus; assembly: GCA_958450375.1. Taxonomy (NCBI): domain Eukaryota; kingdom Metazoa; phylum Arthropoda; class Malacostraca; order Decapoda; family Nephropidae; genus Homarus; species Homarus gammarus. The sequence goes on along the minus strand of CAUDMG010002806.1, from coordinate 3,951 downwards.
TTGGGGGAGTTCTTGATTAACATTTGTTTAACAGTGCATGAGTTTTTAAATGCCACATTGACGTTCCAAGATTTTAGCTGTGCCGGAATGTGTGAGAAATTTTTGTGAAATGGTAATATTAAGATATTCTTATGGTCATGGGTGGGCTTGGGATCAGTTCTATAAAAAGTTTTCTTAGTAATGTTTAAGCATTTGTCTATGAAAGATCTAGGGTATTTAAGGTTTGAGCCAATATTATATATATATTTGTATTCCTCATCGATGAATTCCGGACTGCAAATTCTCAAGGCACGTAAAAACATTGTTGTAAATACTGACTGTTTGACTTTATTATGGTGGGCAGAATAATAATGAATGTATGAACACACATTGGTTGGTTTTCTATAAATACTGAACTTGAAAGTGTTACCCATTCTGTGTATCAGACAGTCTAGGAATGGCAATTTACAGTCTTGCTCTAATTCCACAGTGAATTTGATCGAGGGGGCTAAGTTGTTAAGTTGTGCCATTTAAAGATTAGTAGGGTCATTACCTGACCATTGTGGACCTGGTCTCACCCTCCTCTGTATATATTCATCTTGTTCTGCATTGCTCTATCTAGTCTGTACTCACCCCTGAAGATGTGAATTACACGAAAGCGCTTGGGAACTTCGTGTTTTCTTCTTTCCTGGTGGTTATCAGCATATACCTAGATCACGCGCACCTACAGTGATTTACTTGCATATATATATATATATATATATATATATATATATATATATATATATATATATATATATATATATATATATATATATATATATATGCTGATAACCACCAGGAAAGAAGAAAACACGTGTTTTCTTCTTTCCTGGTGGTTATCAGCATATACCTAGATCACGCGCACCTACAGTGATTTACTTGCATATATATATATATATATATATATATATATATATATATATATATATATATATATATATATATATATATATATATATATATGTGTGTGTGTGTGTGTGTGTGTGACACAGCTCATTTTCCATATACATTTTTGACACCTCACGAACGTACAGGACTGACGACGTTAGCCTTCCCCACAGACAGTGTGAGTGACCCACACAACTGCGGAGGACGCGCTAACTGTTGTCCTTCCTGACGTGGTAGGAGGGCCTTCTCCCTTCACATTATTTTCCCATTACTTACCCTGGACGAGGCACCTGCTGATTTTTAATACTTCAGCATTCGTGCTAGAGCCCCCCCCCCCCCCCCCCAGTGGTGCACACCTCACAGAGTGGGATTGTGTGTATCTAGTGGGGGTCGGGGAAAACCTGGGCCGATCCAGCAGTGAAGTCCGTGATAGTGCAGACACACCACTGTGCCGGGGGCCGCCCCTAGGAAAGAGTTTTTTTTTCTGCACTAAGGGCCTTCAATAACCTTAGTGCACCATTTAATATACAGTACATGTAAAAAAACAAATTAAAACTGTACCTAAGGGGTGGTTCCCAGCCACCCCAACCATGCCCTCTGGGAGGGGCCACAACAAGCCCTCCTCTACTCGTTCAGGCAGGGACAAGCAGAGGCGGAGATCAATCAAAATGACCTACGACTGCCAAGACCACTGACAGACAAAGACAATGAATCGGCCACCGACAAAAACATTCAACAAAGACGAACCATTGAAATAACACCAGAGAAGGCCAGAGTAATCCACTTTCGGACTGTTGACACGTCCACCTCGTTTGACAAAATTAATGGGTTCATTATCCAGAAGGCCATTAAAGATCAAATAGGGGACGTGGAGAAAGTCCGAAAGACAAGAAACGGCGAACTTCAAGTTACTGTTAAAGATGAAAAGCAAATGAGGGACGCCTTGAACCTGAAAACCTTCCATTGAACCAAAGTGGAACCGTATATCCCAGCATTTCTCAATACCTGTAAGGCTGTAGTTAACAGTTACTAATTCCAGGGAATGAGTAATGACGAAATCGCGCTCCACATGCAAGATCAAGGAGTCGTCGATGCCTTCGTCTTTGATAGGAGGACCGTAGAGGGAGAAAGAAAACGATCAACCACAGCTGTGCTGACTTTTGCTGGACTTGTTAGGCCTACCCATGTATTGGTAGGATATGAGAGAATCCAAATAAAAACATATATTCCATTCCCCATGCAATGCTTCAACTGCCAAAGGTTTGGACACACTGGTAAGGCCTGCCATAACACCCAGATATGCTGTAAATGTGCTCAAAGCGGACACAGGGAAGATGAATGCACACAAACTGAGGAAAAATGCTACCACTGTTCGGGCCATCATGCTGCCTCAGACAGGAAGTGCCCTTCCTTCCTGAGGGAGTATGAGATCAGCAAGGTGAGAGAAGAGACTAATTGGGACTACAGGGAGGCTAGGAAGCAGGTGGAGATGTCCTTGCAGACACCAACACCTGGAATGTCCTTCGCTTCCGCTGTATCCAAAAACACCTCACCCCCCAAAATGTGCACCACTGGAACACAGACTGAGACCAGGTCAATTGCAGCACAAACTGACTCTACACTCACCGGCTATCCAACCATAGACGCCAACAACGAAAACTCAAAGACAACTATGACCAGTAACGAGACTAAAACTAAAAACAAGTTAAACGAGACCACAAAAGTTAAGCAGACTGTCGACCTTGTCTACCTCCAGGTAAGGAGAAGGTCGCAATCTGTCGACAACTTGACAAGCGACTCCTCACCACAACCATTGTTTCACATTGTTGAATCACACCGGGGGCTGGGAGCCCCTGCCGAGCAGAGAGCTGGCTTTATAGAGCCATGGGACTGCTCAAGAACAAAGAAAAAGAAAACCCAAAACGCTGACCATATCAACTCTCAAACTTAAAATTCAATATCATCCAGTGGAATTGCAGAGGTGCTAGGAATAAAAATGCTCAATTTCATTTACTAAAGTCATTATTTCGGCCAGACGTTTTTTTGCCTACAAGAGACGCTACTTGCGGGTCAGGACGACCCACTTGTATTTGACAACTACACGTCCTACAGAGGAGACAACCTAAGGGGGGTAGCCCTATATATTAGGAGTGAATTCGCTCAACAAGAGTCAACCTGAGCGTGAACCTGCAGGCTGTGGCGTGCAGAGTCAAGTTTCGGTCTGACTATGTGGCCGTCTGCTCACTATACTGTCCTCCGGGCGGGCTCATTGCCGCGGGTGAGCTTGAGGAGCTATTTAACCAACTACCAGGAAAAAAAATGATCCTCGGAGACCTCAATGCTCACCATTTGCGGTGGGGCAGTGTCCGGAATGACGGGAGGGGAGAGCAGGTGGCTGCAACTATACTCAACTCCAACTTGTCTCTTCTGAATGACGGTAGTGCGACTCGAGTGGACGAACGAATTGGCTCAGCGACAGCTATAGATCTCTCTATAGTTGATGCTTCCTTGCTATTAGACTGTAAATTTTCTACATACGACGACTCCCTGGGAAGCGACCATTTTCCGATCTGCATTTCTTATGAGTGTGGCGCCCCAACGGCTACTCCCAAGGTGCGCTACAACCTTAGAAAAGCAGACTGGGGGGCCTACTCAAGAGCCGTTCGTTTAGACACCATTGGAGAAGATATCAACACCAAAATGTCACACATAGAACAAGCCATAATACACGCAGCAGATTTAACAATTCCTAAGACTTCTGCAACTACCCACAGGCCTGGAGTTCCATGGTGGACACCAGACTGCCGACGAGTGGTTTGTGAGCGAAATAGGCGATGCCGTTTATCCAACAGAGCTCCATCTATTGAAAGCTCATTGAATATAAAAAAGCTAGAGCTAAGGCTAGGAAGGTTATCAGGGAGTGCAAGAGAGAGTCTTGGCGGGCATTCGTCTCCGCTATTAATAAGGATACCCCTTCCTCTGAGGTATGGTCGGCTATAAATCGGGTCAGATCAAACAGAGAGAGGACTTTTATCCCACAGG
>CAUDMG010002804.1:0-23347 GCA_958450375.1 Homarus gammarus | reverse complement strand
CACACACACACACACACAGACATACTTCTTTGTTATATATATATATATATATATATATATATATATATATATATATTTTATGAAAATCCACAATGAAAACGTGGATAAGATAAATCTTGATAAAATCACACGGGGAAATGGAAACAACGGAGTACCTTAGCTTTCGTCTTTATTCAAGACATCTTCAGAGGCAACTGGATTACATGGACAGAGAGAGGCTTAAATATACAGGGTGACCTAAAAAACATGAGGTCAGGTCAAAATGATGACATCCACTAATCCCCACACCAACACACACGTAGAGGAGCTTAAGAGAAGGGTGGTGACGTGACTAGTCAAGTCAGGTCAGAAAAAAGGGGGCCCACAAAATAACTATCATACATCTAGATCAAAGGTTTTTAAAGCATATTTAACCTTGGGCCACTGACAAATAAATTTATGTAACATATTATCAGTTTTGAACTGACCATCACTAAGGTTTATTGATTTTAATTCCTTAATCAAACTAGCTTCAACAAGAAGTCTTTCTGTGACACAAGATGATTTGAAAACTTCTAAGCTTTTTTCCCAAGCAATGGGGTGATTATTTTTCCTAACATGAACGAACAAGGCACTGCTTTCAGATGCAGTTCTAATATTATACTTATGTTGTTTGATTCTGAGCTGCAGTGTTTTTCCTGTCTGACCTACATAATTACAATTACATTTGCTACATGGAATACAATAAACACTACCATTTACATTCAAACTTGGGCTATTCCTTATTAACATATTAGTAATGGTTGAGTCATACTTGAAAACAACATTAATATTTAGAAGCTTGAGGGACCGAACTAATGGGACAAATTCATTACGATAGGGCAGAGTCAAAATATTCTTAAGTGTAGGAACTTGTCTGGTTTGAGAGGAATGAAAGGATTTTTTAGCCCTATTAAAACAACGATCAACAAACACAGAAGGGTACCCAAGTTTATGTGCAATAGAACGAATGTGTTTCAATTCATCGTCAATAAATTCAGAGTCACAAATACGCAGACATCTTAAGAACATAACAGAAAAAACTGACATTTTGGTAGACTCAAGGTGATTCGATAAAAAGTGAATGAAACTGTCTACCTGTGTGGGCTTTCTATATACCTTGAATTTATAATTTTGGCCATTTCTCATGATAAGCATATCAAGAAATGGAAGGGATTCATTTATTTCTCTTTCAATTTTGAACGTGATACTGGGGACAATATTATTAAGTTTGTCTAAAAATTCAAATGGGTCACTGTTTATAGGCCAAAGACAAAGAACATCATCTACATATCTATACCATGGAGGAATAAAGTCCACTATATTGGGTAGTAATCTAGACTCAAAAAACTCCATATAAATACAAGCTAGAGGAGCAGCTTTGAGTAATGGCATGTACAAGCTGGACAACTTTGTAATTAGGAAGATTTGTGATCAGGTGAGAGGGCGGGTCACTGTCCCATCTGACCCAACCACCAACCGTTGTGTGCTATTTAAAGATTAGTAGGGTCATTACCTAATTACCTGACCATTGTGGACCTGGTCTCACCCTCCTCTGTATATATTCACCTTGTTTTGCATTACTCTCTCTAGTCTGTACTCACCCCTGAAGATGTGAATTACACGAAAGCTCTTGGGAACTTCGTGTTTTCTTCTTTCCTGGTGGTTATCAGCATATATATATATATATATATATATATATATATATATATATATATATATATATATAGATTATAATTATATTACTATTATTATATTATTATTAATATTATTATTATTATTATCATTACATTTTCGTTCCCCAAGCCCCGATGTGGGTCAGTGACCTGTGCCCGGGTGGGCTAATCCTGCAAAAAAAAAAAAAAAATAGGACCAAAGTTCAGTCACAAGTACTATAGGATACTGGTAACATTCTATGACAGTGACACACAAGGAGTGGTCGTCTGCTCCTAAATTATCTTTCTACTTTTACTAAAACTTCATAGCACTTTTTAAATACCCACCACAAGATTTTTCGTGTACATTAGTACTTCTACTTTCCACACTTGTGGATATATGTGACTATGACCCTTACACACAGTTATCCTGACTCAACGAATCAGTGATACAACAAGGAGACAAGGACTGGTCATACGGACCATGTGTTTTGTACACAAAACAAAGCCGAGTGTAGACACTCTGCCTCGACCGGGGTTTGAGCCATGCATCCCGGCATGACCGTACCTGTAGGTCCACGACTCTCGTTGGTGCCATTAGTTCCTGACGAATTAAAGGCCTCCATTGTCAGACCTCCTCTTGGCTACTGGCCATTGCCTCCCAGCAGGTTCCAGCAGGCCACACAGTGCCTGAGAAAGGAAGAGAGAGCGTCAGAAAATTTAAACTCAATTACAAATTATCACAGGTATGACAAGGAAGGCGCCTGGCATCATACAGACGATGTTTAGTTACGGTATGTTACTTGGAACATGAGACTTCCAACTATGTCAAAACATGAACACTGATATTCAACATAATTCAACTGGGTTAAAATCACTTAATATGGGGAAAGTGAGGCACTATTTACATACCTGCGTTTATTCTACACCCTGTTTTCGTCGACTGTAAACAGGCTGACTGTTCGCTCATTCCTTTCCGTTGTAACGCCGGTAGCCCGCCTGGTGGTCGTCTCTTCCCTCCTACTCCTTTTCCTATTACTCACTCTGTCGGCCTCTTCTAGAATGAAGGTTCTCAGCCATTTGACTCCCGGATAGTGACCATGATGTTTGTTAAACGAGAAAGTTTCATACTCGTATCGCGCAAATGTTTTCCCAGATAACCAGCGGGACAAAATCTCCTTTGCATGGACTGTGTCAATTTCATTTATCATCTTAATAGCCTCCAAACTTGATATGCATGAGCCCAATTCGTCCGCTAGCTTCCTGAGAGCTTCTTCATCCTCTTCCTTGATTACCGGTCCCTTCACTATTGCTGTCACCATTTCCCCAACGTAATGATGTTTGTCTCCGTACCTGTCTTCAAATATGGTTAGAGCCCTCTTGTAACCTTCCTTGGGCTCTAGATAGTTACATTATTGAAAAGTGTGCGTCACTGATTCTGCACATGCCTGGATGAGTGCCTGCAGTTTATACTCCTCCGGTACTGTTGTCCTCCCAATATGTTGGCGCTAAGGATAAACTCCCAGTATTCCTTGCGACCACTTCCCTTGAAGGACGGAAGTTGGGCCTGTGGCAGTCTCACAGTAGCAATCAGCTCCCTTAGACTGGTGGCGAGCGTCTCTATGCCCGCCATGGCAGGAAATGTCTCCCCCCCCCCCCTTACTCATTGGCTCCATTGAGGTCGATGGTCCAGGACTTGGGTTTCGCTTTTCCTGTCTCCTGTCCTGTGCCTCCGCTTCTTACGGTACTTCTGAGCAGTGCCTGTACTCTCCCTAGAGGGAGTCTCTTGGCTCCGACCCTTTCTGTGAATTTTGCAATGCTTCACTCACACTACCACTCTGCTCCCTCTGGTGATGGGTCTTTGTCTCCGAAGTATGTTTGTACTCATAAGTACTGCCACTCCAAACCGATTCCCCCATTAACCTCTCGTCTACCTCAGGCAACACTTGTGTCGTGACATCAATCATTCGTCCAGCTTCCTCTGCACCATCCAGTTCTGTCAAGCGCTCCTGGGGAGCGTCATGGTCTGGGTTTGAAGCATCCTTATAGCTTGTATAATACTTCGCCTATAGGCGTCATTAGGGTTTCTTTCCCATCGTTCAGTGGGTCTACTGGTGCCCACCACATTCCTTGGTTCTATTTCAGTTAGTGTCAAACCTTGACCAGGAACCATGGACCCGACTGAGACTGATATTCCCCTTTCAGGCATTGTCGGGGCTCACATTACTCCTCCATCTACCTCGTCCTGCCCATCCCTGGGCTCAGGTGTCTCCTCAAAGGGTGACCTGTTCAGCTCCATGTTCTGATTGATATGTTCCGACTTGTGTGTTCTGTATGGTATGTTTCAACTGTTATGTTCCAACAGGTATGCTCCGAATGGTACGTTCAACCAGGGTATGTTCCGAATGGTATGTTTCAACGTATGTTCCGAATGGTATATTTCAACCAGGTATGTTCTGAAGGGATGTTTCAACCAGGTATGTTCTGAAGGGATGTTTCAACCATGTATGTTACGAATGGTATGTTTCAACCAGGTATGTTCTGAAGGGTATGTTTCAAACCAGGTATGTTCTGAATGGTGTGTTTCAACCAGTTATGTTCTGAAGGGTATGTTTCAAACCAGGTATGTTCTGAATGGTATGTTTCAACCAGTTATGTTCCGAATGGTATGTTTCAACCGGGTATGTTCCGACTCCAACCCTCAATTGTTCCATGTTACTCACTCCTGACTTAATCAAGGTACAGCATCTTATTACTAATGTTAATAGAGGGTCATGCATTCAGCCATTCCCTTTTATACCTTCAGCTACTGGTGTTGTCAGTGTGGTATACATGTAACAGCAATTTGTATTATATAAATATATACCCAATGTATGTTACCCATGTATTCACCAAGTCATTCATCCATGAGTATGAATCAATTGGTGAGTTGCCATTTCCTCCATGGAGCTATAGCGAGTTCAAGCTGGGTCAACACTTTTCAACAACAACATCCTGTGAGGAGCACTGACAACAACGTGACTCGTATTCTTTAAGGCACCTTGCCTCACAGGATGCGTGTGAGAGAGAGAGAAACTTTTCATATCACCTATTACCCAGTGAACAACTCACTTAAGTGTTCTCCCATATAAGTGTACTAAGACACTTCCCTTTACCCAGTGAACAACTCACTTAAGTGTTCTCCCATATAAGTGTACTAAGACACTTCCCTTTACCCAGTGAACAACTCACTTAAGTGCTCTCCCATATAAGTGTACTAAGACACTTCCCTTTACCCAGTGAACAACTCACTTAAGTGTTCTCCCATATAAGTGTACTAAGACACTTCCCTTTACCCAGTGAACAACTCACTTAAGTGTTCTCCCATATAAGTGTATTAAGACACTTCCCTTTACCCAGTGAACAACTCACTTAAGTGTTCTCCCATATAAGTGTACTAAGACACTTCCCTTTACCCAGTGAACAACTCACTTAAGTGTTCTCCCATATAAGTGTACTAAGACACTTCCCTTAGTGTAGAAGAGAAGGTACAATATACTCTCAACTGAACTCAGTACCTGTGAAACTATATTTTTCTACAATAAAATAAAACCAATAAAGTGTTTACTTCAGCTCTGCCACTTATCAAATCAAGAACTAATATATATATATATACAAATATATATATTGTGTGACCAACGCATACATTCCTCAGTTATACACTTAGCCTCTATGTCCTCACATACACACAAGCTGGGTGGCCAGATGTGTTTATACTTAGCATATTGGCTGTGCTTGTCAGCATACGTCTACTTCCTTATTCCTGATTAACACTTAGTAGCCCGTGTTCGCATTTTCTCATTAGTGGGTGTTTTTGGGAGAGGTGTCACGAAGTTGGGTAGATTGGTCCCGCAGACTTCACCATAGTCGCCAGTGTTTAGGATTCATGAAATATGGTAGGTTGATCCCGTAGATTTCACAGTGGGCGAGCCTACCTACCCTCAAACAATAATATGACTGTAGCCGCAAACGGCATGACTGCGTTGATAGGGAAGTTAATCAAAGCCGTCCAGTATCACACGACAGTTTTAATTGGTCATACCTGGAAATACATGTCCCACTGTCAGTTGTAAGCACTAAACACGCAACATCACCTATATTTGATGTATTTAACCACAACATTATATTAATTAATCTCTTAATCTAGCTTAATCCTCCATACAGCAACAATTACCAAAACTCACTAGTGAACGGCCTGAGATTGAACCATGTGTGTGGGTACAGACTGCAGACGATTGTTGGTGAGTTATCACTGCACTGGACACTGAAAATTTCGCCGTTAACTGTCACACTAAATCAATGATGCTTGATATTGGTTAGAAGTCGTCTCCGGTACACAGAACTAGACTTCCTTGCTCCACAGTAACCAACACACGCCCACACACGGTCCTGAGTATGGTTCAAAACACACATCTGCTCGCTAATGTACTGGCCGCTGACCATTCGAAACAAGACACCCATCCTTCTTCCCTTTCTCTCTTGCCCTCTCTTCCTTTCTCTCTCTCTCTCTCTTTAATTACCACATGACATGTTCCATGGGGTCCGGTAAGAATACCAGAGGCATCAACTATATACAGAGATAGTGAAGAAAATAGATTAAGCGAGAAAGTAATGACTAGTAACGAGGTTAGTAAGCAAATTGACAAGCTAAAACCTAATAAGTCACCAGGTCCCGTTGAGATATTTGCCAGAGTATTAAAGGAATGTAAGAAAGAGCTTAGTATGCCCGGACACAAGTCACGGGCCCACATCACAGCCTAGGGGGCGAAAATATAATAATAATAATAATAATAATAATAATAATAATAATAATAATAATAATAATAATAATAAATTAATAAAAAAATTAATGAAAAATAAAGTAATTATAATAATAATGATAATAACCATAAATAAATACAAAAATGAAAAAAATATATGAAGTGGGAAATGATATACAGTATGTATGTGTGTTATCAATAGTAAGAGAAACAATTGAAACCCTGCAATTGTGTGTAAAGGAGGCAGAAAATCAGATCAGCAACCTGGAACTTGGCCACATTTTTTTTAACATCAATTGTAGGCAAATTGCAGAGAGCACTAATTTCAAACACTATTCAAAATCACCTGGAGAAACACAAGTTGGTCAATGATTCCTAACATGGCTTCGCTAGTGGGAGGTCATGTCTGACTAATCTATGAACATTCTTTTCAACTGTATAAATGGAAGTCAGGGCTAAACAAAAGGTACTCAAACTATCCAACCAGGAGTGAACTCGTAGCAAAAGTTTTAAATTAGAAAAATTTACACTAAGGGGCAATATAGGTAAACACTAGTTTGTAAATAGAGTAATGGATGAGTGGAATAAGCGACCAAATATCATCATAAACTCGAATACGGTGGATAGCTTCAAACACAGGATGGAAGGATATATGAGCGATAGGGGCTATAGGTGTAAACAGGTCTACCGTGTACTGGCCAATAGGCCAGCTGCAGTTTCCTCCATTGTTATGTTCTTATGTTCTTATATATGTGTGTGTGTGAGTGTGTGTGTTTATGTGTGTGTGTATGTGTGTGTGTGTGTGCTAGACACGAAAAACGACCACAACGCGTTGTAGACGTTTTCAAAACAACCAGAAAACAAAATTTTGCATCTTGGATTTTACCTAAACATAGTGTACCAACCTAACCTAATGAAGCCAGCCTAATCTAACCTAACTTAATTGAACCTAACTTTTGGTAACCAAACCAAACCAAACCTAACCTAACCTAACCTGTAGCAAAATTTAGCTTTCTGGTTATTTTCCAAACAACCACAGGAACGCCTGTAAATAATTGTATTGTACTAAGTATTAGAACATTAAGTAGTATATATATATATATATATATATATATATATATATATATATATATATATATATATATATATGTAATATTCAGAAATTTCAGAGTAATTTCGAATGCCCCGCCATTAGCGGTACTGAGCGTTCAAGGTCGTCTGAGGGAAGAGAGCGCTCCCCGCACATAGTGGGAGATTGCGGAACTAGGCCTATATGATATTAAATGTAATTTGCCGGATTAATAATGATGCGATTCATGAAGTTAAGGGACTATTATTGAATTTGAAATTATTATAGATCGTTTAGCAGTCTGAATGATGTTAAAGGGTGTCCCAAGGAGTTATTAGTTAGGCGGAAAATAGGTCACGTAGGCCTAAGCTAACGCCTTGAGAGGACACGAAGCGGGCTCTCTCTCAGTCCCGGATAGCACTCACACGAACAAGACGTCCCTGCGCGTCTGTCCCAGAAATAGTCACGTGGCCTAGTCACCTGTGCTGAAATATTGCAGTATAACAAGTAAGTCTCATTCGATCTCAGACAGGGTTAGATAGGGCAGTGATAAAGTAAACTAGAGCTAACAGTGAGTTCATTTCAGGGTTTCCGTGAGAACCCACTTGACTGAAGTTGACTGGAGTTGACCTGAGATTGACTGCCGTTTGAGACTGCCGTTGAGGATTGAGGGTGGCGATTGTCGCCATTGGACCGGTCAAAGTAGGCCTGTCACTGTTTAGCGGGGTAGCAAAGGATCTCTTGAGTGAACGAGTGCTCCCGACAACTAAACGACCCGGGACCAGCAGTGGGTGATCAGTTCTTACCACTCCGGGCACATCACCACGTGTCCCGAGCTGCTAGCGAAACCCTCTTGCTAACGGGACGCTAAAGCTTCTCTCAACTGTACAAGGTCTGATTGGCTCACTCCCGTCCGCTTTATGGACGCACTGGGAGTACACTGAGGCTATCTGAGTAGACTAATGGTCACACACTGAGACCGTGAGTCTAGGTCTCTAGGAGATACCTGGAGGAACATTTCCCTCCCTTATTACGGGTGTAATTTAATAGTTTCTGGATAATTTTGATAATATTGTTTTGAATGTTTGTGCCATCAAGTGGAACCAGAGTGATACTGTGATTTGATTCTTTTAATGCCTCTGATTGTTCTTCATAATTCTGATCTCAGGTATAACCTTGTTCCCCAGAGTAGTGGTTAGGTTAGGTTAGGAAGTGTGCATCTGTTGGGGTGCTATAATTTTGTTGAGTGCCCTTAAGGCCTATTCATTGTAGAGTATTTAATTTCATGTTTTATTACCATTTCCTCAGTGACTGATATAATTTTGGTGAGTGCCCTTAAGGCCTATTCATTGTAGAGTATTGAATTTCTCATTTTTATTACCATTCCTCAGTGACATATAATTTTGTTGAGTGCCCTTAAGGCCTATTCATTGTAGAGTAGTTAATTTCTTTTTTTGGTACCTAAGTGACTGATATTATTGTGTGAAAGCCTTTAAGGCCTGTTTCATGTGTGCACGGAACAGTTCTTGATACTTCAATTTATTGTTGCCTGAGGTTCTAATAATTTTTATATCATGTATAGCTTTTATTCCCCAGAGTAGTGTTTTAAGTTCAAGTTAAGAGGTGCACGTATTGGTGTACCATTATTGGATTGTGTTTGTAGTGTTGGAGGGAATATAAGTGTCTAAATGTAACAGTGTGTCTCATTCATCCCAGTCACAGATGCTATCCTTCCACGGATCACGGACAATTTATTTTGTTTAGTAGTTTTAAGTGTTCTTGTGCTGGTTCGGGATTTTTCTCAAAGGGGCGCTTCCACTGCCATTACCATCTATTAATTTTAAATAAACCCCAAGTCAAGTGAGAAATTAAAGTCCAGTAAATTCCGACCGGTTACAAATGGTAGCAGAGCGTAGTTAATTTTATTTCGTGACTGATAGTTCTGTGGTTGGGATAATGAGCGTAATCATGGAGTGGATGGAAACGGTAGAGAGTGTGACCCCAACTCTACTCATGCTCGCCGTGGGAATGGGGTTGTTGTGGTTGACGGTGCAGTTGAGAGAAGAGTTCGTGGAACGTATTGGGAAGCTAGAGGGGAAAATCCGGGGTGAGTACCAGGAGCGATTGGAACAGTTAGAAGGGAAGATCAATGGGGAATGTCAGGCATGGGTGAACCAAATCAGGGGGGAGTATGGAGTATATGTACAACAGTTAAGGGGGGAGTACCACACACAATTGCAACAGTTAGAGACGGAACACCAACAACACATAGCTCTGTTGGGGGATGCACTAGATAGGGTAAAGACACAGTATAAAATACAGCACGATGAGACAATGTGGGAGATGAGGAGACACAATAGTAGAGAGGGAACTAGTCTCGGGGCCGGGTTGACCATGTCTAAGTTCGACGGTAGGCCAGGAATAGAGGTAGGAAAGTGGTTAAGAGAGGTTGACCGAACCCTCAAGCTGTTAGACGGAGACGAAGTCAGTCGAATCCAATTCATAATAAGGCATCTTGCGGGGCCTGCGGCAGATCGCGTATACAACGCACGCAGAGACTGGGAAACCGTAGATGAGTTAACTTGTTATTTGAAGCAGCAATATGGCGGACCGACGGCCACGTACGACGCCATTCAGAAGGTGATGACGCGGAAACAAGGGAGCAACGAAACGCTTCTTGAATATTATGACGCTATGCTAGATTTAAACGATGAGTTGAACCACCATGATCATAAATATGATAAGGCCCTGTTGGGAGATGCAATCACTCGGGGGCTCAAGGAGGAACAAAGCCGTATGTGGTTAGTGGATGAGATCAAGAAGTATCCTCACCATAGTCTAGACGAGTGGATCACGGGGCTGAGAGAGGCGGAACAAAAACGAGAAGCTTTGAGGGAGGTACCGCTGACTAAAGGAAGAGAGAACGAGCCGCAGACTGGAGGCTCGATTCCCCCGAGGTGCTATGCGTGTGGACAAGAGGGCCATTTCAGGTTCAATTGCACGAACGGGTCCAGACCAGGAGAGAGTGTCCCAAGGGGATACGTGGCCAATGGCCAGTATCGAGTTGGAAATAACAATCAGAACTGGCGGTCGGGAAATGGCCAAGGCCAGGCAGTCCTCGCCAACCGTTCCTGGCCTCACCAATAGATTCCTCCGGCGATGTTATGAGTCAAGAGAGAGCCGACCCATGGTCAAGCGTGGTTCGCATGACAAATTTAATCACAACAGAAGGTACCTTAAGGCTGAAAGCAGAGTGTCCTAAGGTCTCGGTGCTGGTAGCGGGTCGTGAAATGTGGGGTTTAGCAGATACTGGGGCAGAAGTGTCGCTAATTGATGAACTTTTCTACCGTCGGGAGCTGGAGCCTGCAGGCGTGGTGTTGCAGCCCACTCGAATAAGGGTAAAAGGGGCGTCAGGGTTTCCAATGCCGTGTGTGGGGTGTATTCGGGTCACTATGGTCGTATGTGGGGTGGAAGTCACTGATGTGGGGATGTTGGTTTGTCCAGGGATTGAGACCCAGGGTAAGGGGCAAGCTCATGTCGGGTTGTTGGGGATGAATGTGCTGGGGGAGGTTGCGGAGATCTGGCCGCACATGTATCACTTGTGCAGGGAAGCCAGGAGCACCGCTCAGTGGGAAAATTGCTTGCATGAGGTTAGGCAGTTATGTGCAATAGAGGCCATCAGCTTGGGGTATTGTATGACAGAGAGGAAGGAAAGACCAACCATTCCTCCCCGGAGTACTCGGTTGCTGTCAGTATGTGTTCCCTCATTAAGCCAGGTAGCTAACAAAGAAGTAGTGATTGAACCTCTAACAATAGAGGATGAAGGTTGGATGCCTGAGGGTGTGATAGTGTTGCCGACAGCTGTAAGAGTGGTTAGAGGCATGACCCAGGTGTTGGTGGCAAATCTGCCTGATAGTCGTACGAGCTTGAGGGGCAATTGGCGGATTGGGAAAGTGGCTTCGGGGACGGAAGTCGAGGAAGACATCAGGGAAGAGGTGCATGTGAGAACAGTGCAACCGGATGCCCGTACGGAGGTCAAAGTGCACACGGAGGAAATGAATGAGGGACAAGAGAGTGCAGTTAGGTGTTTAATAGAAGAGTTTAGTGATATTTTTGAAGAAGAGGGCCAGCCCATAGGAAAGGCTATTGGGGTTCAGCATGAGATCCCAGTGACTACAGACAGGCCAGTTAGGGTGCCATATCGGAGGATCCCTCCAAACCAGGTACCAGAGGTGAAGCAGCACATTAGCCAGCTGTTAGATCAGGGAGTAATTCAGCATAGTGAGAGTCCGTACTCTGCCGCCATTGTAGTAGTGAGGAAAAAGGACGGGACGCTGAGGTTGTGCATTGACTATCGTGACTTAAATAAGGTCACGGTACGCGATGCGTTTCCTCTGCCTAGGATAAATGAAACTCTAGAATCTCTGACGGGGGCCCAGTTTTTCTCAACGTTTGATCTGGCGGCGGGATATCACCAGATAGAAGTAAAACCTTCAGACCGTCCAAAGACTGCCTTCAGCACAAGCTTCGGACACTTTGAGTACAGGCGACTGCCTATGGGATTGTCAAATAGTCCGGGAACCTTTCAGAGATACATGGAGCGGATTTTAGGGGATAAGATCTTCTCCTCGTTGCTTGTATACCTTGATGATGTGATGGTGTTTTCAAGTACAATAGATCAACATATAGTCAGATTGAGGGAATTATTTTGCAGGATGAGGGAGAATAACTTAAGATTTAAACCTAAAAAGTGTGAAATAATGGCTTCAAAAGTAAGTTATTTAGGATATCAGGTGTCAGCTGAAGGCATCACAGCTGATCCTGAGAAGATTAGGGTAGTAAGAGATTGGCCAGTCCCTCAGACGGTGAAAGATGTGCGGTCTTTTGTAGGGTTCACATCATTTTATAGGAAATTTGTTAAAGGGTTTGCCCAAATAGCTGCTCCACTGCATGCGTTGATGCATGGGAAATCTAAGGATCGGGTAGATAGTGAATGGAGAGAGGGACAGCAACAGGCTTTTGAGGAGTTGAAAGACAAGGTGACGCAGACACCAGTGTTGGCTTGCCCAGATTTCACTCAGGAATTTATATTAGAAACAGATGCAAGTTTTCGTGGGCTAGGTGCGGTGCTGTCCCAGCGGAAGGATGGCAGGTTGCATCCGGTGTGCTATGCGAGTCGGGGCCTGAGGAAATCGGAACGTAACATGAACAACTATAGTTCTCGTAAGTTAGAGATGTTAGCACTCAAATGGGCAGTAGTGGATAAATTCAGGGATTATTTGGCAGGGAAACATTTCACAGTCTATACAGATAACAACCCACTCAGTCACCGCGAGAAGGCTAAACTAGGTGCCGTGGAAAGTAGGTGGAATGCGGATCTCGAGCAGTTTAACTTTACTATAGAGTACAAGCCGGGGAAGAACAACATTGTGGCGGATACGCTATCTAGAATCCCGGCGGAACAGGAGGAAGATAGTGAAGAAGAGTATACAGCGATGCATGTATTAGAGGAGAACGGGGCAGGAAGGAAGGAACTGTGGACGATGGATGGGCTGCGTAAGGAGCAAGAAGGCATGGACTATATGACAAACCTGCGAAGATGGTTGGTGGGAGAGCTGCCGGAGGATGAGGTACAGGTAGAGCTCAAAAATGATGATTTCCGCAAGATGTACCGAGCTAGGAAATCCCTGATAGTAAGAGAAGATGTTGTTTGGCATAGAAGACCCGAAGGGAAGAATCTATGGAGGGAGGTGCCAGTGTTAACTCCAAACTTGCAGGAGGCTTTGACTAGAGCCTGCCACGACGAGTTTGGCCATCAGGGGCGAGATCGCACCCTGTCGCTGGTGCAGGAGCGAGGGTTCTGGTCAGGCATGGGAGAAACAGCGCGAGACTACATAGCCAGCTGCGAGAGGTGTGGAGTAGCAAAAGATGAAGTGCCGAAACCCCAACTGCATGTAGGGACGATTGAAGCTGCCAAACCATTAGAGACACTGGCTGCAGATTTCACCTTGCTGGACAAGCGGCAAGGATTGGAGAATGTCCTGATAATGGTTGACATATACAGTCGTTACACTTGGGCCTTTCCCACCAAAGACCAGAAAGCCTCGACGATTGCAAAGATCCTGGTGAATCGAATCTTCCTGGCAGTGGGTGCACCTGAGCGACTGTTGACCGATCAGGGAAGGAATTTTGGCAGTGCATTGGTCCGACAAACTTGTGCCACCTTTGGGGTGAAGAAAATAAGGACGTCAGCATATCACCCACAGGGAAATGGCATGGTGGAACGGTTCAATCGAACCCTGCACGGTCTGCTGGCCACCCTCGAGGCAGAGGAAAAGAATAGGTGGCCAGAGCATCTGCAGGCAGTGGTGTCACAATACAACGCGACTCCGCATGCCACGACAGGGTTTTCCCCATTCCTGTTGTTTTACGGGAGAGAACCAAACCTGCCGTTTGACCTTAGGCCGGAACTTGACCCAGAGCCGGTAGATGAGTGGGTGATGGTGATTAGAGACCGGCAACGACGATTGCAGGAAGCAGTGGAGATCAATGTTCGGAGACGTAAGGAAATAAATAGAAGAAAAAGAGAAGAGGAAGCCCACGAGAGTAGCTGGGAAGTGGGCCAGGAGGTTTTGCTGAGGAACAATGTAAAAATAGGCCGGTGTAAGCTGCAAAACCATTGGTTTGATACGAGATGGCACATTGTTGAGGTCCTAAATCCAAGGCCTGGTTTATATCGCATTGCACCCAGTGGGGAAGAAGACCTGGAAGCGAGAGTGGAAAACCGAAGCAACTTGAAGGCTGCTCCAACCCTAAGGCATCCGGGAGACCCAGCGATGGATGAATCTGAGGAGGAAGACGAGGAGCCCCCACTCCAGATGAGCGAGATGGAGAAGTAGTTCAGAGAGGTCGATCGAGCCTGCAACTGAAAGACGAAGCCGACAAATTACAGTTTAGGTTGCAGGGTAATGAGAAGGGGCAGGTTGTCGAGGGTGAGTTGGAGGAGTTGTGAGTAGGGCAGGGGGGATTGGAGAGATGGTTAGGTCAGAGATGTGTGTTGAGTAGTGGTTGCTGTCATGAGCGGGATTGAGAGTACAGTTGTAATGTCCAGGGCCTCACTAACATGGACTGGTACATTGTCAGAGGGTTGGTCTGCCGGCATGAGGTTCGGAGACGTGGACTGTGTATTGTTTTGACACTGGTTCCTCTTAGTTCAAGGACCAGGCAAAAGGAGAGCATGTTTGCTTTGGACTGAGTATTGGTTTGACACTGGTTCCTCTTAGTTCAAGGGCCAGGCAAAGGAGAGCATGTTTGTTTGGGCTGGTATTAATTTTGACATTGGTTCTCTAGTTAAGGGCCAGGCAAAAGGGGAGCGTGATGTTCTGGTTGGTTATGAGTTGGGCTAGGAAGAAATGGGGAAGAAATGGAGTTGTTAGCTGTGAGTGGAATAGTACAGAGTTGAAGGTGGGGTCTAAGTTGTTCTCTCAGCACATGAGGGCAGTGCTGTTTTTCTTTTAGGGGGGTCGAGTGTTAGCAGGAGAGAAGAGAAGACGGGAATGCTGCGTTTTGCAAAAGGGGTAAGATGCAGTTTCTTAGAACAAATTTTAGGGGGGTCGTATGAATGGTCTTCTCAGCACATGAGGACAGTGCTGTCTTTTTTTAGGGGGGTCGATTGTAATATTCAGAAATTTCAGAGTAATTTCAAATGCCCCGCCATTAGCGGTACTGAGCGTTCAAGGTCGTCTGAGGGAAGAGAGCGCTCCCCGCACATAGTGGGAGATTGCGGAACTAGGCCTATATGATATTAAATGTAATTTGCCGGATTAATAATGATGCGATTCATGAAGTTAAGGGACTATTATTGAATTTGAAATTATTATAGATCGTTTAGCAGTCTGAATGATGTTAAAGGGTGTCCCAAGGAGTTATTAGTTAGGCGGAAAATAGGTCACGTAGGCCTAAGCTAACGCCTTGAGAGGACACGAAGCGGGCTCTCTCTCAGTCCCGGATAGCACTCACACGAACAAGACGTCCCTGCGCGTCTGTCCCAGAAATAGTCACGTGGCCTAGTCACCTGTGCTGAAATATTGCAGTATAACAAGTAAGTCTCATTCGATCTCAGACAGGGTTAGATAGGGCAGTGATAAAGTAAACTAGAGCTAACAGTGAGTTCATTTCAGGGTTTCCGTGAGAACCCACTTGACTGAAGTTGACTGGAGTTGACCTGAGATTGACTGCCGTTTGAGACTGCCGTTGAGGATTGAGGGTGGCGATTGTCGCCATTGGACCGGTCAAAGTAGGCCTGTCACTGTTTAGCGGGGTAGCAAAGGATCTCTTGAGTGAACGAGTGCTCCCGACAACTAAACGACCCGGGACCAGCAGTGGGTGATCAGTTCTTACCACTCCGGGCACATCACCACGTGTCCCGAGCTGCTAGCGAAACCCTCTTGCTAACGGGACGCTAAAGCTTCTCTCAACTGTACAAGGTCTGATTGGCTCACTCCCGTCCGCTTTATGGACGCACTGGGAGTACACTGAGGCTATCTGAGTAGACTAATGGTCACACACTGAGACCGTGAGTCTAGGTCTCTAGGAGATACCTGGAGGAACATTTCCCCTCCCTTATTACGGGTGTAATTTAATAGTTTCTGGATAATTTTGATAATATTGTTTTGAATGTTTGTGCCATCAAGTGGAACCAGAGTGATACTGTGATTTGATTCTTTTAATGCCTCTGATTGTTCTTCATAATTCTGATCTCAGGTATAACCTTGTTCCCCAGAGTAGTGGTTAGGTTAGGTTAGGAAGTGTGCATCTGTTGGGGTGCTATAATTTTGTTGAGTGCCCTTAAGGCCTATTCATTGTAGAGTATTTAATTTCATGTTTTATTACCATTTCCTCAGTGACTGATATAATTTTGGTGAGTGCCCTTAAGGCCTATTCATTGTAGAGTATTTAATTTCTCATTTTTATTACCATTCCTCAGTGACATATAATTTTGTTGAGTGCCCTTAAGGCCTATTCATTGTAGAGTAGTTAATTTCTTTTTTTGGTACCTAAGTGACTGATATTATTGTGTGAAAGCCTTTAAGGCCTGTTTCATGTGTGCACGGAACAGTTCTTGATACTTCAATTTATTGTTGCCTGAGGTTCTAATAATTTTTATATCATGTATAGCTTTTATTCCCCAGAGTAGTGTTTTAAGTTCAAGTTAAGAGGTGCACGTATTGGTGTACCATTATTGGATTGTGTTTGTAGTGTTGGAGGGAATATAAGTGTCTAAATGTAACAGTGTGTCTCATTCATCCCAGTCACAGACGCTATCCTTCCACGGGTCACGGACAATTTATTTTGTTTAGTAGTTTTAAGTGTTCTTGTGCTGGTTCGGGATTTTTCTCAAAGGGGCGCTTCCACTGCCATTACCATCTATTAATTTTAAATAAACCCCAAGTCAAGTGAGAAATTAAAGTCCAGTAAATTCCGACCGGTTACATATATATATATCAATAAACGTATCAATCAAGTAGTATATGATATTGTAATCCTTTTTATTCTAACGAACATACAAAATAAAAGGATAAATACGCCACGAAATAACTAAGATAATTATATAAGCTCATTTGGCAGGAAATAAAAATTAAATCTTCTAAATAAGCTTTGCATTATATGGGGGGGGGGTGATTCTTTATAATTTAATCTTCTTTTACTCCCACTACTTTTACTACTTTTGTAGGGAAGGTGTTGTGATTATTTTTAATTTTCTCATTTCTTTCTACCTTACTCTTTTGTTTTCTTTATTTTTTAATTGATTCTCTCTTCAAAACTTATTTTTTTCAATTTCTTATTTTATTTATTCCATATGTTAGCTATTTCTCAGTTACTTTACTTCTCATAGATACCACTGACCTGTGGTAGCATGGATTGAGGGTTACGACACGGGTTTTACTGTAATTACTGGTACCAAGATATGGGGGGAACAAAGGTGAACTGCAGAGATAATGATACCCCAACATACAATAAAAATCGTTTATTATAATGAAGTAAGACATGGCTACTTAAAAAAAAACACACACACACACAAAACACTATATTCTTACATATTGCCCAACTGAGCACCATCAATACAGATTACCTGAGAATTGCAGCTCTTGCTTAGTAACAGGACTCTAAGCAATAGAACCACATTAATACCTCAATAGCAACAGGACTAATGGATTCCCTGCGCTACTTTGTTACTATGCTCACTCCAGACACCCATACAATTGAGGAGACTACATACATGGATACGCAGATGGATAACACACCTAGTAAGTAACTCTACTTATAGTTGTGGACTCATAACACTGCTTGTGAGCTGGTGGTGTTTACTCCACATATGAAAAACTAGACAACAAACATATTCTGGCCACCTCCTCCAAGCAGCTGGCTGTACGCACGAACTCAGTTCACCACACCACCGTGTTACACGACACTATCCGATCTTAATGGCCTTCATCCATCTCCATATTGGTGTTTGATATCGTCCTGGCATTCAACGACCACCCTTGGTCTATTCAGGCACCAGTTATACAGAGAGGAGTCGGTTTGAGAGTCAGAGCAAAGTGTTGACACGAATGCTATAAAATTCGTGTTGTGAGCTGATGGCGCATGAACACTTTTCTAAAGACATCAAATTTGCATTACTGGATCACTTGAATATTCAAACAAAGAACAACTAAATCAAATTCACATAATGTGATGGGGTGAGACATTAAGTACTGGAAATACCTCTTATACAGAGAGGAGTCGGCTTGAGAGTGAGTACTGAGAGTACTCAAGCTTTTCCCAGTCAGATCTAACAACCCCTGAGTTACTAAGTCGGAACTTTCACAGATATATATTCATCAGACTCCTTTACTGTACACAGTGACTGAAGAAAATGAGGCTACGAGCATTCTAGCACCACCCAGGCGTTGCAGGTCGGAACGAGATACGTTTGAAAAGTTCTAGAATAATCTGGGATTGCTGAACGTAAGTAAATCATAACAAATATGATGAAATACATTCTAGAAAATTTGTATATAAGTAGAACATCAATTTATACAAAAAAATCTACCAAAACTTGCCAAAATAATTGCGGCTTGGAATAGAAAATAAAAAACCTAGTTCACAAAAATTATAATAATAAATTATGCAAAGGAATAGCAATGTATTGAAGTGTACTACGACAATATTAGATGCCACAAATGGTTAGTCATACTGTCGAAATTTTCTAATCCCTTTGTAATACACTTATACTAGCATATGCCAATGAATCAATGCACAACTACGTCTATTATTTTAATTAAACAATAATCTTAAATACCTGTAGTTTATTCCGGATTGTGATAGTGTAGCCGTGGTAATAACTGCACTGGAGTAGGTTTCGTATTTTTATTTTTACGTATTATCACGAGACTTGCAGTTCTACCACCAATGCGTAAATCGCTATTCCAAAATTCCAGGAGAGAAGAGAGCATTAGCTATGAGGGTGCAAGAAGGGTATAGTACAAGGTAAAGTTCAGAAGTGGGAAGTAAAAGAGTGATGTTTTGTAATGTAATGTTAGAATTGTAGACATCCATTTATTTATTGGAAGTTCGAAATACAACCTTAATCCCTTCTATAGTGGGTGTTGTAAATAAGGACCTTCCTTATACAGTAGATATTAGAATATATTTTTTTTTTATACATATATATAGTGGATGTTGGAAATACAGACATTTGTAATATACTGTAGAGGGTGTGAAGATATAAAATTTATGTGAGTTTCACGCAAATTTTCAGACTTTACAGTCCAATGATAAGAGAAAATGGTTCAACAGCCGTGATCTTCTGGGGTAGCTCTAACAAATACAATGCTCCACATGTATTTAATTTATCCTTTTCGCCACTGATTGGCTTGGACGGTCGGTCACGTCTCTGTTATGAACTGTGGGCAAGTACTGGGAATTTAAAAGTTCCAGAATGTATATTTTGTCAAGGTATTCGTTAAAGGTTGTTAGAACTTCACACTATTTATGATTAACTCCCTGTATTTATCCCTCGACTATGAATGATTGTACCAAAGGAAAAATAAAAAGAATAAAACAAAAATGTCTTAACAATAATAAATAAAGAATAGTGGCAGCATATTAAGGAGACCATATAAAATATGTATAATGGCTGGTAGAGGTGGGGCCTGAAGTAACTTGGCGACTCCGGCCAACTGGACTTTATGTACTATGGTGCATAAAAGTCATGTCCACTATCCAGCCACAGTGAGGTTTCGAATAGCCTTGAGTCTGAAGTTTCGAAACAGGTGAGGGAAATGCTATGGTCGGCCAACAGATGTCACCCACTGTAGTGTGTGTGTGTGGGGGGGGGGGAGGGGTAGTAGAGGAGGTGGGGGCAGGATGACAGGCAGGTATTTATTATTTATACCACCATAATTTCAAGCTGCCTTTTTAACTACGTTTTGTCTTACATTTGTTTCTTTATGGTTACGAATTCATGGAGCAGGTACAGTGCCCTGGGTGCTTATTGCTGCTCAGGTCACAATGATACTTTAAAGAATGGAATATATTAAGGATAAGAGTGAAATATGCAAGGATCAGGGTGAAGGGCCTTGGTCAGCTAGTTTTACTCAGCGACCGCGTCACAATTTTGTTGTTATTCCGACAAAGAGATTATGGTAATATTTATTTATATTCCATCCATCCTTTGCTTAATAAATATTTGTGTTAATATGCAATATTATATAATTATATACTTATGTTAAAAAGAGTGGAGTGAAAAAGTTATCAGTATTGTAAAATAGTATTCAGATTTAATCTAGTTCCAATTCTTCCAAGTTCCAGTGTTTAAACACCCCACCACAATATGCAAGCTTCATATATTTTGGAGTGTGCTCAGTTACCGTTAATATTGTGTGCTGAACATCATGAGCATTTCAATTATGGTAGCAATTGTAACTATATAAGTATATTGTGTTATATGACAACACATTCCACGACGTGTCATACAGATCATTGTATACCACACAATACATAACACTGGTCTACAAAAAAATATTTTTTTTTCTGGCATGAAACCTTTTAACTGTTTTTTACTAACTTTAAGGTGCTGAATCCAAATCTGATCTCAGATTTGCTCCATCACGTAACGTGCCAGAATTTACTGAGCTACCAGAGATTGAGGATATAGACCGGAATTCACCTGTTTCTACTGATGAAGATGAAGAGACTGATCTTTTCAAGCCATCTGGTGAAGATTGTGAAAAGCCAACGTTGTTTACTCAGTCAGAATTGAATGATCTGGTCAGAGATCTAAATTTGCCAAAACAGTCTGCTGAATTGTTAGCTTCCAGGCTTCAAGAGAAATGACTCTTAAAACCTGGCACGAGTGTCTCCTTTTATCGCAATAGAGAAGAGCAACTGCGGAAGTACTTTCATTCATATGACCAGCTTGTTTTTTGTAATGATGTAGAAGGACTTCTTCTCTCCATGGGACTATCAGTATTTGATAGTAAGGATTGGAGACTTTTTATTGACAGTTCTAAAAGGAGCTTGAAATGTGTTCTTCTTCATAACGGAAACAAGTATGGTTCAATTCCAATCGGACATTCTGTACAAATTAAAGAAGAGTATGAAAACATTAAGACTGTTCTAGAGAGGTTGCAATACCATGCTTATGAATGGTTAATTTGTGTGGACTTGAAAATGGTAAGCTTTCTATTGGGCCAGCAAGGAGGGTACACAAAATACCCCTGTTTTCTGTGCTACTGGGACAGCAGGGCTACAGCAGACCATTGGGTGAAAAAGAATTGGCCACCAAGACATAGTTTGACGCCTGGTGACAAGAATATCATTAACGATCCTCTGGTTGACAGGAAAAACATTGTCCTTCCTCCTCTGCACATAAAACTTGGTATCATGAAGCAATTCGTCAAGGCTCTTGATCATAGTGGAGAGTGTTTCAGATATATATGCTCAACCTTTCCAAGTCTTAGCGACGAGAAGAAAAAAGCAGGGATTTTTGATGGACCTCAAATAAGAACACTACTCAGAGATCCACACTTCCTTGCAACAATGACTGAGGCACAGGCAAGAACTTGGAATGCTTTCTCTAATGTGGTGCGGAACTTCTTAGGGAACAAGAAAGCGGACAACTATCAATAAATTGTGGAAAAGCTGCTCTTGAGTTTACAAGCACTTGGATGCAGAATGAGTATCAAGGTTCACTACTTACACAGTCACTTGGACGAGTTTCCAGAAAATCTGGGAGAAGTGAGCGAGGAGCAAGGGGAGCACTTTCATCAAGACATTAAAGTAATGGAAGAACGTTACCAAGGTCGATGGGACTCGAACATGATGGCGGACTACTGCTGGAGTTTGATGAGAGACATTCCAGAAGCTGTACATAAGAGAGCGGCCAAAAAGAGGAAGTTTATGTAACTGTAACTTGATCTTAATACTTGCACTATTTCTACCGTACATTAATTGTTTTTTCACCCTTCAATGTTACATTTAAATATTATATGTGCATTAACTTTCCAATTTGATATTAACAATTTTTGGTTATAAAAAAAATACAAATTATAATGCTGAAAAAATTTATGTATACATGTTTAAACCGTCAATTTTGATCCAAAAGTTTACGTTTCCCAGCAAAAGTGCAATATGGTATATCTCAAAAACCTGATGTGATAGACAAAAACCAAAGTCATATTTGGATTCTGCACCCCAAATTTACTTAAAATCCGTTTAAAAACCTTGTGCCAGAAAAATTGTGTTGACCAGTGTAATTTGAGGCTAAGTTATTTGTTACGAATTTTCATGCGATATAGTTTAAGACATCATTAAGGACATGGATTTAAGATAACACTGTAGGTGAGTTAATATATATATTAATTGTATTTACAAACAATACTAAAATCCAAATAATACACATGTTACCGCAAGCAGTAATGAGAAGGATGACAAAATAAACAAACATTATGTTAGGCTGTAAGTCATGTCATGTTTATTGGGTGTGCCTGCCCATATACAGTATGTCGAGTGTTGAGATGGTTGAGGATGAGAGATCTAGAGGAGGTGAGATGTTGGGTGGTAGTAAGGGAGCTTGTTTGTGTATAATCACGTGACTCAGCAGCCCTCACCCATCGAGAGGGGGTTGGGGAGGCGACAGCAGGGTGTATCAGCACTGTAGCTATTCAGACCACAGAGGCAACACCTAACCTGGTTTCTCTTGAGACTTTCAACACGTAAGTTTAACTGGTCCCTATTGTGTACACAGGTAGACTGTGTCCATTGCATCGTTTATCATTGTGACAACATAAAATATGGCAAATTAAGTACTCATTGTAAGTGTTAAGATTAGACTAATTACATAGCTATGATTGTCATGTATGATTTAGTTTAAATGCTAAAATGAATTGTATTCAACAGGTTTGTCCAAATTATAATGTTCGAGTTCAACATCACAAGTTTTATTAAATCCTTTAATCGCCTGGATGGCGGTTACAGTCAAACGTGAGGGTCTACCGTGTAGCCGAAGGAGCTGATCAGAGCGAACCAAGGTCAACTCAACTCAACCCACTGGAGGGATGTACGTGCACGTGTGTTCCCAGTGCCACGGCATACAGTGCAACGCCCGTAGATTTATCTTGGCGATAATATTTTGAACCTTTGTTCTTGAAGAAAATAATGTTGTCAGAGTGAGCTCAGCCACATTCAGTGTACCTTGGCTCACCAACACGCGGCACTCGAGGGACGAGTGTGTGCGTGTGGGCGTGTATGTGTGTGTATCC